>CAUYPK010170839.1:0-97205 GCA_963574355.1 Loris lydekkerianus
GAGTTGGAGGTTGTTGTGAGCTGTGACGCCATGGCACTCTACGAAGGGCGACACAGTGAGACTCTAAAAAAAAAAGAAAAGAAATCCATTGGCATCATCCCAAATTAAAGGTTGTATTTCTCTTCTTGCCTAGGTTTACTCTTTTTCTCAACCCCTTTGAATGTAACTGCTTCATCTTTCTCTGAAAGAAAATAAAGTCTCAGTTGGGTGGCGCCTGTCACTCAGTGAGTAGGGTGCTGGCCCCACATACAGAGGGTTGCGGTTCAAATCCGGCCCCGGCCAAACTGCAACAAAGAAATAGCCGGGCGTTGTGGTGGCCGCCTGCAGTCCCAGCTACTTGGGAGGCTGAGGCAAGAGAATCATCTAAGCCCAAGAGCTGGAGGTTTCTGTGAGCTGTGACGCCACGGCACACTACCCAGGGAGACAAAGTGAGAATCTGTCTCTAAAAAAAATAAAATAAAATAAAGTCTCACTCAGCACTGGTGGCTTGTCATGCACTGTTCATTTGATCTGGTTGATTTAGGAAACAGATGCATCCTCTTAGTCTCAGCACAAATCACTGAGGTTTCTTTTTTTTGGTTTCACTAAAGCCAGATCTATGTCTCAATCAGCACAGAGGAAAAAAGTAATTACCGAAGTATTAGTGTTATTATTATTTCCTGATATGAATTGCTGCATTCCTTACTTGTATCTGTTTTTTTTTCCCCCCCAAGCCTGGGGTTAAAAAATGTAAAACAAATCCTTTTTTCCTTTTAATTAAAATTTTTTTTTAAATTAAAAAGTCTTTTATCCAAGGAGGTAAAATGGACAAATCCTTTTTAGATAAAGCCGACACTATTTATTTATTTATTTATTTTGTAGAGACAGTCTCACTTTGTTGCCCTTGGTAGAGTGCTGTGGCATCACAGCTCACAGCAACCTCCAGCTCTTGGGCTTAGGTGATTCTCTTTCCTCAGCCTCCCGAGCAGGTGCCTGCCACAACGCCCAGCTATTGAGCCCAAGAATTTGAGGTTGCTGTGAGCTATGACACTAGAGCACTCTAACAAGGGTGACAAAGTGAGACTCTGTCTCAATAAATAAATAAATACGTATATACATACATAAATACATAAAAAATGTTTTTTCATTTTCTAAAGTTAAGTCCCTTGTCTTCGTGTCAGGAGAAGATATGGTTTTAATCTTTAGTTCTACTATTTTCTACTTGTGGGATTTTGTCAAGTCATTTAAATTTGTTTGAGTAGTAGCTTTCTCATTTGTAAAATGGGGTAATAGTAATGCACACCTCTTAGGGCTGTTGTGAGGACTGAATAAGGTAATGAGTAAGAAAGTACTTCCTAGACATCTGACTCATTGGTGGTGCTTGTTACCTGAAATTTAATTTTACCTGGGTAGAGTAAGACCTTTTGAACCCTAAGTACTGAAAAAATTATGGTGAGGTACTTCACATTTCTAGAATGCATGTCAGGAATTTAGAAGTCCCCACTCTGTCCTTATAACAAGTAGGAAGTTAAGGCTGGGCATGATGCCTGATGCCTATGATCCTAGCACTCTGGGAGGCCAAGGCGGGGAGGGACAGGGATTGCCTGAGTTCACGAGTTCAAGACCAGCCTGAGCCAGAGTGAGACCTCATCCCTAAAAAATAGCCAGGCATTGTGGTGGGCGCCTGTAGTCTCAGCTACTTGGGAGGCTGAGGCAAGAGAATGTCTTAAGCCCAAGAGTTTGAGGTTGCTGTGAGCTGTGACACCACGGCACTCTACCAAGGGTGACAAAGTAAGACGCTGTCTCAGAAAAACAAACAAACAAACAAACAAACAACCAGACTAACTAAATCAATAATTAGCTGGGCCTTGTGGTTAGTGCTTATAGTCCCAGCTACTCTGGAGGCTGAGGCAAGAGAATCTCTTGAGCCCAAAAGTTTAAGGTTGCTGTGAGCCATGACGCTATGGCACTCTACCAAGGCCGACAAAGTGAGACTATGTCTCAAAAAAAAAAAGTAAGAAGCTCAACATATTGAAAAAATCAACAACTCTTATTAGATCCTTGAGAGAAGTGAAGTCACAAGGCAAACACCTGTCCCTGCCCCACCCCCAGATCGGAGAGACAGATAGGTAACACAGGGATTCACAACCTAACCAGAGCAGCAACCTTCACGGGGACAAGTGCTGGACTGTAATTGATGGATTGTTGGAGATTCTGTGTGGACCAGACTGAGAGGTAACCAGTCCCGGGCGGGTGGCGTTCCACACTGTGGTGAGTTTTACCTCTAGGAGTTCTGTCAGATCAGATATCGGATAAAAATCCCCTTATGCTTCTGGCATGGAGACAGGAAAAGGAACCATTTAGAAAAACATAGAGGATTCCATTCTTACTGGGGTTTCCCTTCAGGAGAATCTATTTTACCAGAGCTTAACCTGTTGGGTTTTATTAAGACTTAACCAATCTGGTGGGGAGGGAAATATCCAGCCCCATCCCCTTCCAACCATCCTGTCCCATCTGAGAGGGACAAAACAACTGAGAAGCACTGGTGAAGTTGGTGGCCCAGGGGCACAGATTTATCAGAAGACTGAGGCTTAATTATAGAATGCCTCTCCTCCCCCACATTTCACCAGCACATTATAAAAGGCCTATTTACTGACGTTCCTTTCACCCAATATATCATGGCTACCTTTTAACAAAAAAATACAAGATATACTAAAAGACAAAAACAAACAAACAAACAAACAAACAAACAAACAAAAAACAGTTTGAAGAGTCTAAACAAGATTCAAAACCAGAGTCAGATATGATAGGAATATTGGAATAATTAGACCAGAAATTTGGTGGCTCCTGTAGCTCAGTGGGTAGGGCGCCAGCCATATATACCGAGGCTGGCAAGTTCGAACCAGGCCTGGGGTGGCTAAAATCAACAATGACAGCTGCAACAAAAAAACAGCCGGGCTTTGTGGTGGGTGCCTGCAGTCCCAGTTACTTAGGAGGCTGAGGCAAGAGAATGGCTTGAGCCCCAAAATTTGAGGTTGCTGTGAGCTGTGACACCATGGCACTCTACCAAGGGCAACATAGTGAGACTCTGCCTTAACAACAACAAACTCTAATAAGTGGATTAGACATGACTGAGGAGAATCTCTGAACTTGAGGATATGACAGTATAAACTTATGAAACTGGAAAGAATAGATTAAAAAGACCGGGGGGGGGGGGGAACAATAGAAGCCAGGTGCAGTGGTGCACATCTGTAATCCCATCTACTTGGGAGGCTGAGGCAGTAGGATTGCGTGAGCCCAGGAGTTTGAGGTTGCTGTGAGCTGTGATGATGCCACGGCACTCTAGCCTGGGCAACAAAGTGAGACCCCATCTCTAAAAGCAAACAAAACTCCCCAACAGAACCAAATGACCAAGCACTGAAGGACAACTATAAAAGCTGTAATACATCTAATGGAATCCCAGAAGAGAGAAAGACATAGAAGCAGTATCTGAAACAAAAACATACATACTTCTTGGACCATAGCGAGACCTTATCTCTACAAAGAATACAAAAACTAGCTGGGCATGGTGGTCTACACCCATACTCCCGGCTAGTAGGGAGCCTGAGGCAGAGAATTGCTTGAGCCCAGGAGTTTGAGGTTACTGTGAGGTAGAATGATGTTACTGCATGCTAGCCTGGGCAACAGAACGAGACCCTATCTCAAAACAAGCAAGCAAACCCAAACACAGGTGTATCATATTCAAACTTTAGAAAATCTAAGATAAGGAAAAAACCTTGAAAGAGTGAACCTGCTAGTGAACAATGCCAGTGTGGTCCTGTGGCCACCCTTCCTGGAGGTCACCAAGGAAGCCTGTGACACATCTTTTGATGTGAACCTTCAGGCTATTATCCAGATGTCTCAGATCTTGGCCAGGGTCTTAATAGCCCAGGGATCCCTTAGGGCCACAATGAATGTCTCTGGCCAGGCCTCCCTATGTGCAATGACTAAGCACGGCATCTACTACTCCACGAAGGGTGCCCTGGACTGCTGACCACAAAATCACAAGATCTACTGAATATGGTAAATGCCACAGTAGTGGTGACGCCCATGGTCCAGGTCGACTGAGTTGACCCCTGCAAGTCCAAGACCATGCTGGACTGCAACCTACTTGCTGAGGTGAAGAATTTGGTGGACAACATCCTCTCTCTGCTGAGAGACCAAAGCAGCATGACCACAGGCTCCACTGTGCTGATGGATGGGGCTTCCTGGCCACCTCAGCCCCCTCCACCCACTTCTTCCTCAGTCTCAAGCTGAGCCCACATCCCTCCAGTAAATGTGATTCTTCTGCTCCTCCTGCCCAAAGAATGCAAGGAAAAGAAAGGGCACAAAGATTGGGAAGGAAGAAATAAAATTGCCTTTGTTTGTAGATGACATATTTGTCTGTGCAGAAAGTCCAAAAGAATCAACAACAACATAGAAAAAAACCTGGAATGGGCAGTGCCTGTGGCTCAAAGGAGTAGGACACTGGCCCCATATACTGGAGCTGGTGGGTTCAAACCTGGCCTTGGCCAAAAACTGAAAAATGAAAAAAAAAAAAAAAAAATAATAAATTAAAAAAAACCCTGGAACTAGGTTCCGTGCCTGTGGCTCAAGCGGCGAAGGCGCCAGCCACATACACCTGAGCTGGTGGGTTTGAATCCATGACGGCTACAACCAAAAAGTAGACAAGTATTGTGGCAGGTGCCTGTAATCCCAGCTACTTGGGAGGCAAAGGTAGGAGAAACGCTTGAGCCCAGGAGTTGGAGGTTGCTGTGAGCTGTGATGCCATAGCCCTCTATCCAGGGCAACAGCTTGAGGTTCTGTTTCAAAAAACAAACAAACAAAAAGACCTGGAACTAAGCGATTATGGCAAAGTTGCAGGATATAAGGTTAAAAACAAAATTTGAGGCTAGGTGTGGTGGCTCACATCTGTAATCTGAGCACTTTGGGAGGACAAGGCAGGAGGATTGCTTGAACCCAGGAATTTAAGACAAACCTGAACGACATAGCAAGACCCTGTCTCTACAAAAAATTAAAAATTTAGCAGGGTATGGTGGTAATCCCCTGTAGTGCCAGCTACTGAGGGGGCTGAGGCAAGAGAATCACTTGAACCTGGGAGTTCAAGACTGCAGGGAACTATGAACATGCCACTGCATTTCAGCCTGGGTGTCAGAGCAAGACCCTGTCTCCAAAGAAAAAAAGAAAAAAGTTGAGACAAGGTATACACCTGTAGATTGGGATACTTGAGAGGCTGAGGCAAGAGGCCTTTAAGGCCAGCCTGGGTAATATAGTAAGATTCCCCTCATCTCTAAAAGAAAACAAAAAGAAAGCCAATCATTTTCTAATATAACAGCAATGAACAAGTGGAATTTGAAATTTAAAACACATTGCCATCAACATTAGCAGCCCAAAATATGAAATCCTTAACTCTAATGAATTTTGGATAACATCTATATGAGGAAAACGATAAGACTCTGATGAAAGAAATCAAAGAACTAAACAAGTGGAGGAATATTCCGTGTTCGTGGATAGGAAGGTTCTTTTTCCTTCTTCCATATGTATACGTATGTGTATGAGTTTGTGTGTGCATGCCTTGCTGGTACCCTAAGAATAGGCTTCATCTTCTAATTGAGTAACCCAGCACTGAATTCCTCAAATATATAACCCAAGGTCATAACCAAAGAAGTCAAGCAGAGTTGGGTGTGAGCATCACAGTCAGGTTCACAGACACCAGACCAATTTCCTCTGAGGGTTTGTCATGAGACTCCTGCTCACAGGCCACTCTCCTGGCCAGCCTGTTCTTTATCCTGGCAGTGGCCACATCAGTCGGTGGAAAGTGTTCATACAACCCTGTGTAGCCTGCCCCTGGGGTGTATTGGTCACCTCAGGTCTCAAGTGCCTGTTGTCTTTCTAAAGCAGAACTGAAATGTCACCTGAGCATTCAACTCTAGTGACCACAGAACTTTCAATTCCTTTTTATTGTAGGGACAAAGTACTGAACACTCTTACTTCACCAAGAAAAAGTGGGCACTGGGTGAGTAGAGGCTGGGCAAGGGCTTGGTTCACTGCTCTGTGAGCCCCTCATAGGCTGGAATGCTTTGTTTAGCTCTTCCAGTCCTAGGTGTCTAGGCAGCCTAAAAAAAAGCTTGTCAAATGAATGAATACCCCAACCCCAAGTGACCCCCCTCAGACTCAGAGTCTCACTAGATCATGTAAAGATACAGTAGCTTTCATCTCAGAAATTATAATTTTAGTGTGGTGCGGTGGCTCATACCTGTAAACCTAGCACTCTGGGAGGCAGAGGCAGGCAGATTGCTTGAGCTCAGAAGTTTGAGACCAGCCTAAGCGAGAGTAAAACCCTGTCTCTAATAAAAACAGAAAATCTAGACGGCGCCTGAAGCTCAGTGGGTAGGGCGCCAGCCACATACACCGGAGCTGGTGAGTTCGAACCTGGCCCAGGCCAGCTAAAACAACAATGACAACCACAACAAAAAAATAGCCGGGTGTTGTGGTGGACACCTGTAGTCCCCACTAATTGGGAGGCTGAGGTAAGAGAATCGCTTAAGCCCAAGAGTTGGAGGTTGCTGTGAGCTGTGACGCTACAGCACTCTACTGAGGGTGACATAGTGAGACTTTGTCTCAAAAAAAAAAAAAGAAAGAAAGAAAAGAAAATCTAGCCGGGTTTCATGATAGGTGCATGTAGTCCCAGAGACTCAGGAGGTTGAGGCAAGAGGATCGCTTTGAGCCCAAGAGGCTGAGGTTGCTGTGAGCTATGATGCCCTAGTACTCTACCTAGGGTGACAGAGTGAGACTGTCTCAAAAAAAAAAAAAAAAAAAAAAAAGAAAGGAAGAAATCCTTCATGGGGCTTGGTGCTCATAGCACACTGGTTATGGTGCCAGACACATGTACCAAGGATGGCTGGTTCAAACCTAGCCCGGGCTAGCTAAACTGCAACCAAAAAAAAATAGCTGGGCATTGTGGTGGGTGCCTGTAGTCCCAGCTACTTGTGAGGGTATGCAAGAGACTCACTTAAGCCCAAGAGTTGGAGGTTGCTGTGAGCTGTGACACCATAGCACTCTACCAAGAGAGACATAGTGAGACTCTGTCTAAAAAAAAAAGAAAAAAGAAACCCTTCATGACTGGGCACAGTGGCTCATGCCTATAATCCTAGAACTCTGGGAGGCTGAGGTGGGTAGAATTGCTTGTGGTCAGGAGTTTGAGACCAGCTTGGGCAAGAGTGAGACCTCATCTCTACTAAAAATATAGAAAAAAAAAAATTAGCCGAGTATTGTGGTGGGCAACTGTAGTCCCCAGCTACTTGGGAGGCTGAGGCAAGAGGATCACTGAGCCAAAGGTTTGAGGTTGCTGTGAGCAATGGTCCCATGGCACTCTACCTAAGGTGACAGAGACTCTTGTCTCCAAAATAAAAAAAGAAAATACATTTTAGAAATCAGCATTAATTCAGTCCATTCCATACTTATGTGTATATATAAAAATATATTTGAGGGTCCCTGTATATGTGAATGTATGCTTGTGTGTATATATGTGTATATAAGAAACACGTATGTTAGCATCACATGTATATTAGTACCAGCGTTGTAGGTAGCACTGGGCCTAGATCATGGTGATTGGCAGGAATTCTGCTGGTTGCTCACTCTTGGATGATATTTTAGTCTATGTACTGCTGAATTACAGCTGTGTGCGACGGACTTAGCATTTTGGTTCTGGGGCTGTCTCACGTCTGAAATTATAAAATAAGTCTTCCTCTGGGGCTACTCTTTCTCCCCTTTTCTGAGAGGAAAAGCAGGAAAGGGGATGATCCCCCAAATGGCAGATCTTTCTCATTGGCCTATGTGGTTGTGAGGTGTACAAATAATGTGGGACAGGATAGGGGAGAGTGAAACGTACCCAATTATAGCCAAACGTGGAGATGTTGTTAGGAAATATCAGAGGGCACTTTTTTGAAATAGCATTAGGGGTTCTGAAAGTCAAAAGAGGTTCAGGCCTCTATTTTTTGCAGCTCTTTGGCAAATAAAAATATGAAGATGTTTAAAAGTAATATTATACAAGTTGTGCTGTATTTAAAATATTTAACATTTAACAAATTACCTTTTTTTTTTTTTTAGAGACAGAGTCTCTCTTTGTCACCCTCTGTAGAGAGCTATGGCATCACAGCTCATAGCAACCTCCAGCTCTTGGGCTTAGGTTATTCTCTTGCCTCAGCCTCATGAGTAGCTGGGACTACATGCGCCTGTCACAATGCCTGGCTATTTTTTTTTGTTACAGTTTGGCTGGGGCCGGGTTTGAACCTGCCACCCTTGGTACATGGGGCTGGCACCCTACTCACTGAGTCACAGGTGCCTCCCCAAAGTAACGTTTTTACTACAAAAATTAAAATGTAATTTTGTCTAGATATAGTGGCTCATGCCTGCAGTCTCAGCTATTCAGGAGACAGAGCAAGATCCTATCTTGTAAAAAATTAAAAATTGAAAAAATGTAATTTTATCTGGCTGGGCACTGTGGCTCACACCTGTAAAACCTAGCACTCTGGGAGGCTGAGGTGGGTGGATTGCTTGAGCTTAGAAATTTTTTTTTTTTAGAGACAGAGTCTTATTTTATCACCCTCGGTACAGTGCCGTGGCATCACAGCTCATAGCAACCTCCAACTCCTGGGCTTAGGCGATTCTCCTGCCTCAGCCTCCCAAGTAGCTGGGACTACAGGCGCCCGCCACAACGCCCGGCTATATTTTGTTGCAGTTTGGCTGGGACCGGGTTTGAACCCGCTACCCTCGGTATATGGGGCTGGTGCCCTACCCAGTGAGCCACAGGCGCCGCTTTGAGCTTAGGAATTTAAGACCAGCCTGAACAAGAGCAAGACTCTCTCCTTTTTTTTTCTTTTTTTTTTTTTCTTTTCTGAAGATTCTCTCCTAAAAACAGAAAAACTAGCTGGGCATTGTGGTGGGCACCTGTAGTCCCAGCTACTCAGGAGGCTGAGGCAAGAGGATTGCTCAAGTCCAAGAGTTTGAGGTCAGAAACTGTGAGCTATGATGCCACAGCACTCTACCCATGGTGACAGAGTGAGACTCTGTTGCCGGAAAAAAATATATGTATGTGTATATATATATGTATATAATTGTATAATGTTGCTATGGTTTGTATGTTGGTGCCCCCCTGGATTCATATGTTGGAACCTATTACCCAAGGTGATAGTATTAAGAGGTGGGGCCTTTGGGGAAATGATTAAGTCATGAGGACTCTGTACTCGTGAATGGGATTAGTGCCCTTATGGAGGCTGGGGTAACTGCTCTCCACTTCTAATATGAGAGGACACCACAAGAAGATGGTATCTTTGAAAGATAGTCCTGCAGAGAGTCCTTAGCAGACACCAAATCTGCTGGCGCCTTGTTCTCAGACTTCCCAGTGTCCTGAACTGTGAGCAATAAATTCTGTTGTTTATAAATTACCCAGTCTAAGGTACTGATATTTTGTTTCAGCAACATGAATGGACTAAGACAAATGTTATTCACCAATTATTACTGAAATTCTATGGCAATATTTATTGATTTTAAAGTGGATGCTAAGTGGCATGGTCCAGCAGTGAGGTTAAGCCTGTCACTATAGCATGGTGACATTAGGTATAATTTTCTTAGTAGATGATACCAAAAGTCTGATGTGAGGCCTGGATTAAATGACTTTCATCTCCTCCCCTAAACTAAACCAGGCTTGCCTAACATCAAAGAACAAACTTAGCGCCTATAATAAGAACTGATCATTAATGGGTGCTGAGAGTGCCAAGTGCAGAGGCTTCTCGCTGATGGAGTTAAATTGCTGGGAGGGCGTCTAAATAGGCACGCTGGGCAGAAAAATATGGACGGTGTAAAGGACAGCCCTGGCTACTCCAACACGCAAATCATGAGGGTTGCTTGGGCCTCACTGGGAGTACAAGGTAAGAAGAACTTATTTTAAATTTAGACACAGTTGGGAAAAGCACAGGATTGTTCCTAAAAAGTCCTTTCAATTTTTAGACCAACTGGGTTCTTGGACAGCCTCCTCTTGAGTTAGGTGTTACATACAGCTAATGGAATGTGTTGTGGCTATAGGATAGGGTCAAGGAGGGCAGTTTTCCAGCAAATCAAGTTCTTTCTATGCACATTCTTTCCTCCTTTGGATATGAAGTCATATGCTCTTCTGGGAGGCCTCTCTAGGTTGTACCGGAAGAGATGGAGACAAATGGCAATCTTGGAGGTCAAGCAGATGGAGAAAAGCCCTAGGCAAGGTAGAATTTATGCAACTGTAATCTTTGATGGCCCCAGATTGAACTCTGATCCCCATCTCAGACTAACCCATAACCTGAGCCAAAGATGGCAATCAAGAGGAAAGGCAAGTCAAGTTTATATTGTGAACCATCAGCCAACTCTTTCTTTCTTTATTATTTATTTATTTATTTTTAGCAAACTCTTTCATAAAAGCCTAGAAGTAATATTTTGAACTTTGTGGGCCATACAGTTTCTATCACAGCTACTCGACTTTGCTGCTATAGTATGAAAACAACCCTAGATAATAAGCAAATGAATGAGTGCGGCTATATCCCAGTAAAAATGTTCTTTTCCTTGAGATAGAGTCTTACTCTGTTGCCCTGGGTAGAGTCTATGGTATCATAGCTCACAGCCACCTCAAACTCTTGAACTCAAGTGATCCTCTTGCCTCAGCTTCCCCAGTAACTGAGACTATAGGCGTCTGCCACAATGCCCAGCTAATTTATCTATTTTTAGTAGAGACAGGGTCTCACTCTTGCTCAGGCTGGTCTTGAATTCCTGAGCTCCAGCGATCCACCCATTTTGCCCTCTCAGAGTGCTAGGATTACAGATGTGAGCCACCACTCTTGGCCCCAATAAAATTTTTAATTGAAAAAAACAGATGGTTCAGTGCTTGTAGCACAGTGGATAGGGGGCCAGCCACATACACCAAGGCAAGCAGGTTTGAACCTGGCCTGGGCCAGCTAAACAGCAATGACAACTGCAACAAAAATTAGCCAGGCATTGTGGCAGGCACCTATAGTCCCAGCTACTTGGGAGGCTGAGGCAAGAGAATCACTTAAGCCCAAGAGTTGGAGGTTGCTGTGAGCTGTAACGCCATAGCACTCTACCAAGGGCAACATAGTGAGACTCTGTCTCAAAAAAAAAAAAAAAAAAAAAGAAAAGAAAAAGAAAAAACAGGTGGCAGCAGATTTGGCCCACAGGTCAGAGTTTGCTAACTCTTACTCTGAAGTGCCATGAGCAGAATACTGTGCATCTTCAAGAAATATCATGTCTGATTGACCTGGATGGAGGTGGAACACATTCTTCTTAGTAAAGCATCACAAGAATGGAGAAGCAAGAATCCAATGTACTCAATTCTAATATGAATGCAGTAGATGAGCTAATACACGGGGTGGGGTAGGGGAATGAAGTAGCAGGGAGGGGGACGGAGGAAGGGGGATGGGGGTCACTGTGTATGTTACACCTCTTGGGGGCAGGACACGAGTATAAGAGGGACTTTATTTAACAAATGCAATCAGTGCAACCTAATTCTTTGTAACCTCAATGAATCCTAACAAAAAACAACCAAAAAAGAGGCCGGGCACTTTGGGAGGCTGAAGTGGGAGGATCCTTTGAGCTCAGGAGTTTGAGACCAGCCTGAGCAAAAGTGAGACCCCATCTCTACTAAAAATACAAAAAACTGAGGCAAGAGGACTGCTTGAGCCCAAGGGTTGGAGGTTGCTGTGAGCTGTGAGGTTGCCATGGCACTCTACCCAGGGCAACAGCTTGAGACTCTGTCTTAAAAAAAAAAAAAAAAAAAGAAAGAAATATTATATCTGAAATATTATTGCAAAACACCCAGTTCTATAGAAGGGACCTTCAGATTAAGTGGGCTTGAATCTCAAATCTATTATTTATACGTATGGGATTTGGGGGAAACTTACAACTTCTCTTTTGCTCAGACTTCTCATTTGTAATATGAAGATTATGCAGCCTACACTGCCTGCCCATAATTATGGTGAAGTTCAAATGAAGTGTAAAATATCAACAGAAAGAAGCATTTATTATGACTATTATGGAATTGCAGAAATTCCTTATGAATTATAAACTAAAGCTGCTTAATGGAAGGGATAGTGCTTACTCCCTTTATATAAATATGTTGACTTTGTAAATGAAATATTTTGTATTCTCTCAAATTAATGTGGCATTAAATAGATTAGACTTGCAGGGGTGTCCAACCTTTTTTCTTTTTCTGCTGAACATTGGAGAAAGAATTGTCTTGGGCCAGTAAATACACAAATGCTAGTGAAACCTGATGAGTAAAAGTAAAGGTCTGTGCATACTTTTTGTGATATCTGACACCACAGATAAGCAAAATAGTCCCCAAATAACCTGCCCGGGGGCTGCAGGTTGGACACCCATGGCAGCCACAGTCAAATGATTTGAAGAAAAAAAATGCACTGTTTACTTTTTGGATTTTTAGTTACATTCAGGGAGTGTTTCTGGATGAACTTGCCTAAACAACTTTGAACATGCTGGGATGAGCTCCTATCAGGACATTGCACGCACATTTCCAACTCCATTCAGATGTACTGGAAGTAGTCCATAATTAAGGGAAGGTTTTTCTTCAGGCCTTTAGAATTTTCTTATAATTGGGCGGTGCCTGTGGCTCTGTGAGTAGGACACCTGCCCCATATACCAAGGGTGGCGGGTTCGAACCCAGCCCCAGCCAAACTGCAAAAAAAAAAAATAGCCAACTGTTGTGGTGGGCACATGTAGTCCCAGCTACACGGGAGGCTGAGGAAAGAGAATCGCCTAAGCCCAAGAGCTGGAGGTTGCTGTGAGCTGTGAGGGCGACAAAGTGAGACTCTGTCTCCTCTCCCCCCCCAAAAAAAAATTCTTATAATTAATACTCTCATTGCAAGAGAATCCTAACCAACTTGACTGAGTACTTATGGGACTTATTCCAACACTATATTGCGTGGCTGGGTACCATTGTCGGAAGACTCTCCCCAGATTCATGATGTCAACTTGTTAAGGGTTTGTTTGGTGTTTGACAGGCATGCCATTGCCCAAATAAAGGTTAAAGATAACAATATTATAAGTAATACTGATGCCAATAAAATGAAAATGACACAAAAGCCTTGGTTTTAATTGTATCCTGAGTCAAGTGGAGTAGCCTATTTGTCCATTTGGAGGCAGTGATAAACAGTGCAAAGAACATGACTCTTGGAGCCAGCCAGACCTGAGTTAGAGTCATCACTATAGCGTGTAAGAGGTTTGTGGTCTGCCACAATTTATTTAATCTCAATTTTATCATCTCAAAGTTATTGTGAGAATGAAATGAATCAATGTAAATGAAAGTAGCTAGTACAGTGCATCTGGAAACCATTCTTGGATGGGAGTGGCGGAATATTTTGAGAGGACCGGGTGTTTGGGGGTTCCCCCAAAGGTGCTTATTACAGACCTGACCTAGCCCAACAGTAATGGGGCTGGAAAGAGAAGGAGGTGGAGAATTAAGACCACAGAATTAATATTAGAGTAGGACTTTATCATCTACTAACGGCTGCACAATGAAAAGAGGGCGGGAACCCAGGCTGAAGAGCACATTTCAGACTCCTGGGTAGTTCTTCTAGACGAGTAGCTTATCGTGAAAGATGGATGTAAAGAATTAGAAAAGCAATTAGGAAAATACTTTCTTTAGGTACATTATCGCAATACAAGCAGACCATGGTGGAATTTTACAAAATTGCACAATAAGTCTGTGGTGTTGAGGACTCACAAGCCATACCTTAGCACACTTCAGGGGCTGTTTATGGAGAATGCTAGCAACATACTTGTTATAGAAAAACCTCCAAAGAAGTGGAGTGAAACATGTTTGTTAAGATCTTAATGTTTTCCCTAACTAGCTACATGACTCTCAGTAAGTCACTTACCCTCTCTGAGCTGCAGTTTTCTTGACTATAAAAAAAAGGGAAAGATAAAGCTTCTTCCCAGGGTTGTGTTTCCTCCCCTCATAATCTCATAGGAAGATGCTTTGCATAGGAAATAACAAATAAAAAGAAAAATGAATAAGTAAAAATGGTAAACAATTAGAAATAAAAGGCAAGTGCATATCAAACTTTCCTCCTTTCCTTTCTCCCCTTCTTTTTTTAGAGACAGAGTCTCACTCTGTTGCCCTCAGTAGAGCGCCATGGCGTCACAGCTCACAGCAACCTTCAGCTCTTGGGCTTAGGCAATTCTCTTGCATCAGCCTCCTGAGTAGCTGGGACTACAGGTGCCCACCACAATGCCCAGCTATTTTTTGTTGCAGTTTGGCCGGGGCTGGGTTTGAACCCGCCACCCAAGGTATATGGGGTTGGCACCTTACTCACTGAGCTACAGGTGCTTCCCTCTTTCTTCCCTTCTTGTTCCTAGCTAGAATGCGGTGGCATCAGTCTAGCTCAAAGCAACCTCAAACTCTTGAGCTCAAGTGATCCTCTTGCTTCGGCTGCTGGAGTACCTGGGACTGCAGGCACCTGCCATGATGCCTCTCTGGTTTTTCATTTTCTTTTATACTAAGTATTTTATTGTCTGTTGCTGCTTTAGTATATAAAATAATTACTCTTGTGAAGTAGAAATTCATGACAATTCAGAGACGTAGATGTTAAGTATTAACAAAAGTAGAAATTTATGTGTTATGGCACCTGTGTTACAGGGATATAAGCTTTTTTGGGGGGGGGGGGGAGGAGATATAAGCTTTTGTACAGGCTTGAAAATTTAGCTCTCTTGAATATTCCGCTAGTTCACAAGAAGTAGTTTGGGAAACCTTAGAAAGATTCATTTTACTACAAAAAGGAACAGATTTTCTGGGGTCTGAAAGGATCTGTACTTGAACATGCTCCAGTCAGCAGAGGATCATGTTGAGCATTCTGCAGACAGAATTGTTTCAAGTCTGCAGCTGCCTGGGAAACTTTAATGTGATTGAGTGCAGCCTCCAGCCTGAGCTGTTGAGCCACATTCTTCGTTGTGGCAATCCTGGAGAACCAGGTGTGGCATTCATGAAAGCCAGGCCTATTCCTGGGTGGGTGGGTAATGGGTTGGAGGGGCCAGAAGGCTGAGCAGCTTGTGCAGGGGGCCTGATTTTTCTTTTGTCTTTCTTTTTTTTTTAGAGACAGAGTCTCACTCTATCACCCTAGGTAGAATGCCGAGGCATCACAGCTCACAGCAACCTCCAACTCCTGGGCTTAGGCGATTCTCTTGCCTCAGCCTCCAGAGTGCTGGGACTACAGGCGCCCACCACAATGCCTGGCTATTTTTGTTGCAGCTTGGCTGGGGACGGGTTCGAACCTGCCACCCTCAGTATATGGGGCTGTCGTCCTACCTAATGAGCCACAGGCACTGCTCTTCTTTTTTTTTCTTAAGTCATAAACACATAGATCATGTATACATTAATGCATTTATGGGGTACAATGTGCTGATTTCATATACAATTTGGAATGCTTACATCACACTGGTTAATATATCCCTCACCTCAGGTGGCACCTGTGGCTCAGTGAGTAGGGTGCCGGCCCCATATACCAACTTTGGCGGGTTCAAACCCGGCCCTGGTCAAACTGCAACAAAAAATAGCCAGGCATTGTGGCAGGTGCCCATAGTCCCAGCTACTCGGGAGGCTGAGGCAAGAGAATCGCCTGAGCCCAAAAGCTGGAGGTTGCTGTGAGCTGTGATGCCACATCACTCTACTGAGAGTAACAAAGTGAGACTGTCTGAAAAAAAAAAAAAATATATATATATATATATATATCCCTCACCTCATTTACTTAATTATTGTGTTAAGACATTTATACTCTCTACTTAATAGACCAGGCATGTACCCTTGCTGATTGTTTCTTATGTTTAATAGAGATAGGGAAGCTTGCTCTTACTCAGAACTCCTGAACTCTAGGGATCCTCCTGCCTCAGCCTCCCGGAGTGCCAGGATTACAGGTGTCAGCCACTGCACGTGGCCTCCCTTCCTTTCTTGTTTTCTGAGTAGGCTTTGTGTTTGCAGGCAGCCTTTCCACAGGTGCTATTTGTGTTGTCATAGCTTTTTGATGGGTTTCACATAGATTCTGTGGTTAAGTCCATCTTCTAGGTTCTATCTAGTATGGTACCTGGGCTCAGCTGGTTCTAGGTTCACCTGCATTGCAGAGCCAGGATGGTCTTTCCTTGCCCTGTGTTCTGTGATGAGGAATCAATGGAATGCAGCATTTCCTTGGGATAATTTGCTTAGGGAGTGTGAAACTACTCCTGGCATATCGTAGTTAAGGGGAAGGTGATGCTCCTCTGCAAAGGGACTGTGGATATAGCATGTAGTGTAATGGACATGTCTGGAGCTGGGGGACAACATGGATGGCTCAAATACAAGGGAAAGGGGTGAGGGCCACAGGAGAGCATAAGTGAAACACTGGCGGCGGTGGTGGCGGCAGCGGGGAGTGTTACTGTGGAGCTAGTGCGTCCTCTGCTTCCCACTTGCCCTCTGCTACCATTTATTGAATGCTTCCTATGTGCTAAAGATGTATAACATTTCAGCCAATTTTTGAGATGACCCTATGAGGTAGGTTAATATAATATAGAACATTATTATTCTGCTCATTTGATAGACGAGGAAACTAAAGCTTAGTTCATTTGTCCAACATCCCAAATTAGTAAGTCACGTACTACTGTTAAGTGACAGAGCAAGAACTTGAACTCAGGTTTTACTGTCACCAGAGCCCACGGTTTTAACTATTGTCCCATATTGACTGTGCTGAGATTTCTTGGGAAGCCTTCTCTTTTCTGTTATAGGTACATGGTTTATATCCACCATCCAGATGGGACAGAGTTGAAAAGGGGATTCAGGAAGTATCGTCTCTCCGCGATTACTCAGCTCTTTGATTTCTCCCTTGGGAGTCACACTGCCTGTCAGCTAGAAAGGTACTGGAAGAAATTAGATTGCTCCAGGTTATTCTCTTATATACAATTTGTTATTTCTAAAGATAAGGCCTAAAGCAACCTCTATACTGCATTATGTTTTTTCTAATGAATGAAAGCAAAGGGCGTCTGTTTAGCATTTCAGACATGTACCTGGTTCATTTGGTTAAAAGGAAAAAATAAATACTAAAACATAGTAATTCCAAAGAATTACCCCCTCTGTGGCTGGCTTGCCCACGGCTTTGAGTATAGAACTCACAGCGGGTAATTTAAACTTGGGGCTTCCAGGAAAAGATGTCCTTGTTCTTGATTAATCAGGAAGATTAAAGATCTTTCTAGGAGAGGGCTTGTATTCCCTCCAAGGGTCTAACCTTAGGTCCTGATCTGAAGCTTAGAAAAAGTACTGAGGCTCTATCAGAGGGTAGGATAAAAGGAGGCGTCATCTCATTCAACACCTTCCTTTAATTGTGAAATACATTAAAGCCCAGGGTGCTGGATACTGGCCAGTTGCCTGTCCAGACCTGCTCTCCACCCTTTTCCATCCTGTCCCGTGTCCTGGGAGGCTGACCCATATGGACAGCATCAATGGGTTCCCTTACCCTCTGGCTTCCAGCTTGGTTAGGCCAAAGGGAAGTACCTGTGGGAGATCAGAGGGCATTATTTCCTCAACTCCCTCCCTCCTGGGCACCCTGGATGATCCACATCCTTCCTCTGAAGGCCACTGTCCCTGTCGGGTGACCTTCTCTGTCTAGCTGCCACCTCTGGTTTAAGTAACTATTTTTCCTTTGCTCTTTCAAGGCCTAGGGGTAGCAAAGGCTTCCTAGCCCTTAGATGCATTAGCCATTTTGTGCACACACCTTTGTAAGTAGTGCTACTGTTAGATTCTAATAAAATTATCCTGTTTGAATGTGCCCTTGCTTTCCTGTTGGTACCCTGACTGATACTCAGAGAATTTTAACAACTTGCCCAAGGTCTCAGGAGGATTTTATTATATACCAATTAAAAGAGATAAAACTGACAGTATTTTACAGTTAACAAGTGCTTTTCTTTTTTCTTTTTTTTACTTTTGTATTTTATTTTATTTTTTGCAGTTTTTGGCCGGGGCGGTGTTTGAACCCGCCATCTCTAGCATACGGGGCCAGCATCCTACCCCTTTGAGTTACCTTTATAGCAATAATCATATGATGCAGGAGAGGTAAAGTTTCCATTTAGAGACTATTAAGTTGAATCTTAGAGAAGAGGAGGGAGGAGGGATTTTCTTTTTCTTTCTTTCTTTATTTTTTATTTTATTTTATTTTTTTTTTTGTGGGACAGAGTCTTACTATGTTGCCTTGGGTAGAGTGCAGTGGCATCATCATAGCTTATTGCAACCTCAAACTCTTGGGCTCAGCCCATCCTCTTGTCTCAGCCTCTAAGCAGTTGGGACTACAGGTGCCCACCATAACACCTGGTCAATTTTTTTATTTTTAGTACAGACAAGGTCTTGCTCTTGTTTAGGCTGGTCTCAAAGTCCTGAGCTCAAGAGATCCACTTGCCTTGACCTCCCAGATTGTTAGGATGGGCATAATCCACCTTGCCCAGCCAAAGAGGAGGAATTAACCATAGTTGGTGAACATTAGCATCATCCTTATACCCAATACATGGGCTCTGCCTGTGGCACTATGACTCACCTCCAGGTCAGGGTGGAACCTCTAATTCTTCACTAGTATGACAATATACTTTGAGCATCAGGAGAACAAATATACCCAGAGTTCCATCTTCCAGGCCCAGAGATAACGATGCTATATAAATAATCCAACAACACTGTGAGGCAGGTGGTGTCCTTCCTATTTTATAGATGAAGAAAGTAAGGTTCAGAAGGCTAAATATCTTACTCAAAGTCACTGGGGAAGTAGCTGGAATTTCTTTTTTCCAAGATGGGATCTCACTATGTCCATGCTGGCCTCAAACTCCTGGCCTCAAGTGATTCTCCTTCAGCTTCTCCAGTAGCTAAGATGACAGCCAGGAGCTACTGTGCCTAACTAGTAGCTGGAATTTGAACTCAGGTCTGTCTTGCCTGCTCTTTCTACTACCCTACCCTGCCTTTGTGTGCAGAGATGTGGATTTCTGAAGGTATCGCAGGCCGTCGGCCCAGCACATTCATTGTATTTTCTCCTATCAAACCAGTTCCAGCCTGGCCTTCAAACCTACTCTGGGAGCTTGACCCACCTTTCCTGTTGGGCAGCCAAGGAGGCTTTTATGGATAAAACTTGAAAGAAAATGGAGTGCAGCTATATAGCTGATTAAGACAAAGAGATAACTAAGCAAGGTCAAGTGGGGCCTTTGTCCTCGATGACCTGAGAAAAATGCAGGTGGGGTCAGAGCTGCCCCTCCATTTGAAGTTACAGCTTTTTTTTTTTATTTTTAGTTTTTTTGAGACAGAGTCTCATTATGTCACCCTTGGTAGAGTGCTGTGGTGTCACAGCAACCTCCAACTCTTGGGCTTGCCTCAGCCTCCCAAGTAGCTGGTCCTACAGGTACCTGCCAACACTTGGCCATTTTTTGTTTTTTTAAATTTTATTTTATTGTTTTGCAGTTTTTGGCTGGGGCCGGGTCTGAACCCGCCACCGCCAATATATGGGGCCAGCACCCTACTCCTTTGAGCCACAGGAAGTGGCCCACATGGTCATTTTTTTGTTGCAGTTGTCATTGTTGTTTAGTAAGACCAAGCCAGGTTTGAACCCTCCAGCCGAGGTGTATGTGGCCGGCGCTCTAACCACTGAGCTATAGGTGCTAAGTCTATTTATTTTATTATTTATATATTTTGGGGGAAGTCTATTTATTTTTGAGGCAGTCTTCACTCTTGTTCCCCCAGGCTAGAGTGCTCTGGAGTCCTAGCTCACAGCAATCTTAAACTCCTGGGCTTAAACAATCCTCTTGCCTCAGCCTTTCGAGTAGCTAGAACTATAGGCACCTGCCATAACACCTGGCTAATTTTTCTATTTTTGGTAGAGACAGGGTCTTCCTTTTGTTCAGGCTAGTCCCAAACTCCTGAGCTCATGAAATCCACCCTCCTCAGCCTTCCAGAGTGCTTGGATTACAGGGGTGAGCCACCACATCCGGCTGAAGCCACTGCTTTTAGGATTAAACATAAATGATAAACATCCAGTATGGGGGAAGTGGAACATAAATGTAGATAAGAAAAGAAAAGCCAAAAAGAGATGATTTGATGCCCTGCCATTTTGCCCTAAGCAGAGCAGGACTCTTATGAGTGGCACTGGAGCCTGGCTTAAAAGTTAACAGTGAGTGAATTTCTTGTTCTTATTGGAGGGTGCGAAGGTTAGTGGTCATTTTGCTTTCTGTTCTGGGAGGGCTTTTGGCCAGAGTGTCTGGGTGCTCGGTTCAAGCCAAGTAATGAAGCAATCACCAGTGGAACAGAGAAAGGGAGGGTGCTTCTCCTAGCGAGGTTGGGAGGTGGGCTCCTTGGTAGAATGACCCAGAGGATGAGGTAGATTTCACTTCCACTCCTTTTTCCTCATTTCTAGCACCATCACCTTTGTCTGAGGCACTGTCCTCTCTTACCTAACCAGTAACGTCTAATTAGTTTTCCTATGTGGGGTTCTGTCCCCCTCCATTCCAGTATGCGTGTAGCAGCCAGAGTAAACTTTCCAAGATGCAAATTTGGTGACATCCCTATCCCTCTTATAAATCTTCAAAAATACATTTGAAATGAAGTCCTGGGTCCCAGTGTGGCCTGCACAGCCCTGCCAACCTCTCCAGCCCTGTCCTCCTCTCACTGCACTCCCCGTTGCTCCTGATACTCTAGCCAGGCGTCCTCAAACTTTTTAAACAGGGGGTCAGTTCACTGTCCCTCAGACCGTTGAAGGGCTGGACTATAGTTTAAAAAAAACAACTATGAACAAATTCCTATGCACACTGCACATATCTTATTTTGAAGTAAAAAAACAAAATGGGAACAAATATAATCACACCACCTCACGTGGCCCGCGGGCTGCAGTTTGAGGACCCCTGCGTCTAGCCACTGGCCTTCATCAAGTTCATGAACGGGCCAAGTTTCTGCACATCCCAACATTCCAAGGTACATTTCTTTCTTTTTTTTTTTTTTCTTTGAGACAGAGTCTCACTACGTCACCCTTGGAAGAGTGCTGTGGTGTCATAGCTCACAGCAACCTCAAACTCTTGGGCTTAAGTGATTCTCTTGCCTCAGCCTCCCAAGTAGATGGAACTATAGGCACCTGCCACAACGCCTGGCTATTTTTGTTGGTTGTAGTTGTCATTGTTGTTTGGTGGGCCCAGGCTGGGTTCTAACCCGCCAGCCTCGGTGTATGTGGCTGGCGCTGTGACTGCTGTGCTACGGCCGCCAAGCCTCCCAGGTACTTTTCTAGGCTATCCCCAGGCCTGGCCTGCACTTCCTCCTTTCTTCATGCAGCTATTTCTGTTTAGACTTTAGGTTCAGCTGAAAAGGATCAGGTTCTCAGCGAGGCCTTCCCCAATAACCTTATCTAAGTAACCCTCCTCCCTCTCCCCACTTCTGTCCACTTGGTCTCCTCTTGGCAGTCACCCTAACCACAATTCATGTTTATCATTTAGTTGCCTATTGCCTAGCTTCACTACCCTGTAAGCTTCATGAATGCATGGAAAGCGCTTTCCTATAGTATCCCCAGAAATACTCAGTAAGTATTTCTGAAAGGAAAGAACAAATAATTGCAAAAATGAAAGACCCTCTGTCCCTGTGTCTTCTTTGAAATATTTTTCTCAAAGGCGCTATGCTGTGAAGCAATAATTCTGGGCACCTAGTGGGAGCCAGAAATAGATATGGTGGATCTAGTCTGAGCTCAGTGGCTCATACCTGTAATCCCCGTGTGCTGGGAGGCCGAGGAGGGTGGATTGCCTGAGCTCACAGGTTTGAGACCAGCCTGAGCAAGAGTAAGACCCCATCTCTAAAAATATCTGGGTGTGAGGGCGGGGCCTGCGGCTCAGCGGGTAGGGTGCCGGCCCCATATACCGAGGGTGGCATGTTCGAACCCGGCCCCGGCCAAACTGCAACAAAAAATACCTGGGTGTTGTGGCGGGTGCCTGTGGTCCCAGCTACTCAGGAGGTTGAGGCAAGAGAATCGCCTAAGCCCAGGAGTTGGAGGTTGTTGTGAACTGTGATGCCAAGGCACTCTACCGAGGGTGAAAAAGTAAGACTGTCTCTAAAATAAATAAATAAATAAATAAATAAATAAATAAATAGCTGGGCATTGTGGCGGGTGCCTATACTCCCAGGTATTTGGGAGGCTGACTTTTGACTTTGTTTCAAAAAATAAATAAATAAATAAAAGAACTTTGAGACAGCAACAGCATTCAACCAAGTGCAGGGGCCCTTCCTAGCCTGGGTTGCATACCCATGGAGCTGTCCCTGATTGCTGCCTATGGAGACAGGCCAGGAGATTCGTTTGGGATTTTCCAGGCTGGCCTTGCTCTGTTTGTGGACAGTGCAACTTCCCAGAGACCCTTTTCCTATCAGCTCAAGAATGATACTTGCTCCAGAGAGAACACCCACAGTTGGGATACACCAGGCGTACAAGAGGCTGAGGCCGCTTCTTTACTAAAAGTTTCTCTCTGACTCAATGGTTTCTAGCTAAGTTAGTGGACTCAGAGCAGAGCCAAGTTTATTTTCTTTTCTCTAGAAGCTTAAGGAAGCAGGAAAGTTGTTTTTGTAAAACTCCCTTAGAAGGTAAACATGATGACATTCTTTCATTCTGTTTATAGGACACATTGGCATGAAAAGAATTTCTGTTGCCACCACATGCTACTGTTTACCTGTCCTTCACACACTTCTGGAACAAGCTGCCACAGGGGCCCAATCTTCAGGAACTTGGCATTGTTTTAGAGGAGGGGGCACGAAGACTATGGCAGGCCCAGGAGGGTGACCCTGAGTGAGAGTGGGAGGAGACACTGGCTTAAGTTTCCCAAAAGCCACCAGTGCAAATTCTGAACTATATTCACCAAATTGTTCAATCAATGTATATTTATAAATAAGTTATAAATATAATTGTCAATTAAATATTTTTTGAGTAGATAGTACATTCTCATGGTTCAAAACACAAAAGTTACAAAAAAACTGGGCACAGTGTCTCATGTCTGTAATCCCAGCACTTGGGAGGCCGAGGTACATGGATTGCCTGAGTTTAGGAGTTTGAGACCAGCCTGAGCTAGAGCAAGACCCCATCTCTAAAAATAGCTGGGCATTGTGGCGTGTGCCTGTAGTTCCAGCTACTTGGGAAGCTGTGGCAAGAGAATCACTTAAACCCAGGAGTCTGAGGCCATGGCACTCCAGCAAGGGTGACAATGTGAGCCTCTGTCTCAAAAAAAAAAAAAAGTTGCAAAAAGATTTATTGTGGCTTGGCGGTTGTGTTCAGTGGTTAGGACGCCAGCCATATACTTTGGAGGGGCGGGTCTAACCCAGCTCCAGCCTGCCAAACAACAATGATAACTACAACCAAAAAATAGCTGGGTGTTGTGGCAGGAGCCTGTAGTCTTAGCCACTTGAGAGGCTGAGACAAGAGAATCGCTTAAGCCCAAGAGTTTGAGGTTGCTGTGAGCTGTGATGTCACAGCACTCTACCAAGAGCGACACAATGAGACTCTGTCTCCAAAAAAAAAAAAAAAAAGATTTACTGTGAAAAATCTCCCTGGAGTCATCACAAGTAGTTTTTTTTTTTTTTTTTTTCTTGAAGACAGAGTCTCACTGTGGATGAGACTGGATAGAGTGCAGTGGAATCATAGCTCACAGCAACCTCAAACTCTTAGACTCAAAGGATCCTCCCGCCTCAATCTCCTGAGTAGCTGGGACTATAGGTGCCTGCCACAATGCCCAGCTAGTTTTTCTCTAAGAGACGGGGTCTTACAATTGCTGAGGTTGGTCTCGAACTCCTGAATTCAAGCAACCTATCTGCATCAGCCTCCCAAAGTGCCAGGGTTATTAGGCGTTAGCCACTGTGCCCAGCATGACTAGATTTTTTTTTTTTTGGGGGGGATGTTGTACCCTGGCAGAAATATTGTTTGCATAAACAAGCAAATGTGTATACATACATTCTTCCTCCCCCCTTTTTTCTCAAGTGACAGCATACCTTAACACCTTGCTTTAACAATACATCTGGGAGGGCAGTGCCTGTGGCTCAGTGAGTAGGGCGCTGGCCCCATGTACCAAGGGTGGCAGGTTTGAGCCCAGCCCCGGCCAACCTGCAAAAAAAAATAGCCGGGCGTTGTGGCAGGCACCTGTACTCCCAGCTACTCAGGAGGCTGATGCAAGAGAATCGCCTAAGCCCAGGAGTTGGAGGTTGCTGTGAGCTGTGATGCCATGGCACTCTACCAAGGGTGACAAAGTGAGACTCTGTCTCTTAAAAAAAAATTAAAAAAACAAAAACAATATATCTGGGAAAATTTTCTACATTAGTTCACAAGGAGCTTCCTCATTATTTTAGAGGTATGCCTAATATCCTCATTGCATACCTATATTGTAATTTATTTAACCAAGTAGACATTTAGATTCTCCCAGTTTTTTCTTTAAATGAAAAACAATGGTCTAATAAATAGTTTCAATAACTGAGGTTCGGAGCTGCTCTTGGTTCCTTTAAGGAAAATATAAGTGAGATTTTACCCTCAAATTCTCATTTACAGGGCGGTGCCTGTGGCTCAGTGAGTAGGGCACCGGCCCCATATACCGAGGGTAGCGGGTTTGAACCTGGCCCCGGGCAAAAAGCTGGAGGTTGCTGTGAGCTGTGATGCCACAGCACTCTACCAAGGGTGACAAAGTGAGATTCTGTCTCTAAAAACAAAGAAAAAAGGTTCAGTGCTCTGTGGCTCAAGCGGCTAAGGCGCCAGCCACATACACCTGAGCTGGGGGGTTCGAATCCAGCCAGGGCTGCCAAACAACAATGACGGCTGCAACCAAAAATTAACTGGGCATTGTGGCAGGCGCCTGTACTCCCAGCTACTTGGGAGGCCGAGGCAGGAGACTCACTTGAGCTCAGGAATTGGAGGTTGCTGTGAGCTGTGATGCCACAGCACTCTACCCAGGGAGACAGCATGAGGCTCTGTCTCAAAAAAAAAAAAAAAGAAAAAGAAAAAAAAAAGAAATTGAGTCTCATGCCAGTGGCAGCTCAGCTGAAGGGCTCAGATCCTCGCTGTTCTTTAGGCTCATTTCCTGTAACTGTCTAATTTGAGGGCTCTCAGAGCCAGAAAGCATCAGCACAGGAAACAAGTTGGTGATTCTGCTTCTACTCAGGGATAATATTAAAAATGTGGAAGGATCAGGCAGATGGTGTCTGCTGTGCCAATGGGGGCGTCTCTTCTTTTCCTGCCTCTGGACACATTTTTCTACTGACCTTTCTATCTGCAAGGCAGGCAGTTCCTTATGGTTTCTGCCTTTTTTTTTGGCTGTTATTTTGATTTTTGAAGCAGAATCTCATTCGGTTGCCCTGGATAGAGTGCAGTGGCATCATCATAGCTTATTGCATCCTCAAACTCTTGGGCTCAAGAGATCCTCTTGTTTTAGCCTCCAGGATAGCTGGGATCACAGGTGCCCAGCACAACACCTGGCTAGTTTTTTCTTTTTTCTTTCTTTTTTTTTTTTGTTGGTAGACTCAGGTCTTACTCTTGCTCAGGATGGTCTCCAACTCATGATCTTAGGTAATCCATAATCCACCCACCTCGGCCTCCCAGAGTGCTATGATTATAGGTGTGAGACACTCACTGTGCCTGGCCAGTTTCTGCCTTTTAAATCCTCTCACTTGAAAGCTCAGCTGAAATGCTCCTCATCTACAAAATTTCCCCTTCTTACACCCTGCTTTAGGTATGTAGGGTCAGAGCAGGCATTGTCTTTTTCCCCTACAAGACAGATGCCTGGATACACATACCCACTTCTGTCTGTCCCCAGCCTGTCCACAATAGGCCTGGCAACACACATGTTCTGGCTGTGGAGTAAGAATTGTCCCTCATTTGTAAGGCGACACTGTCCGGAAATGTGCGACCTGGCGATGCTTACTGGAAGGCGATTAGCACTGCGTCTTGTTTGACCCTTGTTCCAGCGGCTCTATTTCCCCATCCAACTCAGCACTCTCTTGTTTCTTGTTTCTTTGGATCGTATTTTGCCAGAATGCTTCAACAAAGGGGAAATCATCAAAAACCACAGCAGACACTGATGAGGTGGAGGAAAAGGCAGAATTATGCCTGTGGGGTCAGGGGGAGGGTGATAAAAATAAAGTAAGCGAGTGGGAGTGCTGGAGACCGGGAAGCCTGGACTAAAACCCGACTAAGCAGTAGACGCACGCAAAACAGGACCATATGGCAGAGTCTTGGGGAGAACAGGCTTTATGAGCAGGGGGACTGAAATCCAGGTAACTTCACCCTGGGAACCGGTCAACTATCCTGACTTGCAAGACAGGGAAGTTGAAATTGCTCCAGAATTTTTTTTTTTTTTCCTGGAAAGAAGAGTGAAGAAAAGGTCCAGCTGATGGGCCCATTCCCTGCCCCCTCAGTTCCTTGGGACCTAGTGTGCTGTTCCTTTCCCTGCGAAGAGGAATCCATGGAGTGCCTTCCATTCCCCAGGGGCAGCTGGCATCTTTTATTCCTTCCCTTGGTAGAGGAGGCTCAACTTGGAGACTCCCCCACCTCTGAGAGCCTGGATCATGAGAGTGTCACAGAGGGGGGGATCCCCAAAGTGGAAGAGACCTGAAAGGAACAAGAATGGCCAGCACCCAGGGGAGACCCACGACCTGGAAGTGGCCAAAGGACGGGGCTGAGGGCAGGAGTGAAAATGAGTCTTGGCTATTCCTGGAGCT
This sequence comes from Loris lydekkerianus, assembly GCA_963574355.1. NCBI lineage: Eukaryota > Metazoa > Chordata > Mammalia > Primates > Lorisidae > Loris > Loris lydekkerianus. Next base: position 26,780 of record CAUYPK010170839.1, read on the forward strand.
CCTGCAGGTGTGAGATTTTGTACCAACTCTCAGGTTGGGGCTGGAGCTCCTACCCTGGCACCAGGGTGCTCACACTCTCTCCTGCAGAGATTGCAGAGCTGTGTTGTTCAGTGCAGTAGCCTCACCACAGCTGGCTGATGAGCACTTGAAATATGGCTGAAACTGAAATGTGCTATGGGTATAATATACACCCTGAATTTTGAAGCCTTTGTATGAAAAAAAGGTTAAGTATCTCATTAATAGTTTTTGTATTGATGACATATTGGACTAGCAATATTATGGACATACTGCATTAAAGAAGACGTAGTATTAAAATTATATTCCACCTGTTTCTTTTTTACTTTTTTTTTTTGAGACAGAGCCTCAAGTTGTCACCCTGGGTAGAGTGCTGTGGCATCACAGCTCACAGCAACCTCCAAATCCTGGGCTCAAGCGATTCTCCTGCTTCCGCCTCCCAAGTAGCTGGGACTACAGGTGCCTGCCACAACACCCACCTATTTTTTTGGTTGCAGTTGTCATCATTGTTGTTTAGCTGGAGACGGGGTTTTGAACCCGCCAGCCTCAGTGTATGTGGCTGGCGCCCACCTACTGAGCTGTGGGTGCCGCCTCTTTTTTACATTTTTAACATGCTACCAGAAAAGTTAAAATTCCATCTGTGGTTTCATTTTGTTTCTGCTTAGGTCTGAGGCTGGGGATAGGTCACGAGGGGCCCAGGCCATGTGGTGCTATTAGTTTAAATATTTTGGCTCGGTGCCTGTAGCTCAAGTGGCTAAGGCGCCAGCCACGTACACAAGAGGTGGTGGGTTGGAATCCAGCCTGGGACTGCCAAACAACTACAACCAAAAAATAGCTGGGTGTTGTGCTGGGCGCCTGTAGTCACAGCTACTTGGGAGGCTGAGGCAAGAGAATCACTTAAGCTGAGGAGTTGAAGGTTGCTGTGAGCTGTGATGCCACAGTACTCTATCCAGGGTGACAGCTTGAGGCTCTGTCTCCAAAAAAAAAAAAAAAACAACAACAACAAATTCTAAATATATTTTTTTAATGTGTCATTTTACTGGATCAATAACAAAAATATTAGGAGCTTACAGAAAGAAAGGGGTTCTGTCATATTTATGGTGCCAGCTGGGACTATAGACATGTGCCACCACATTTGGTAAATTAAAAATAATTTTTTTTTTCAGCTCGGTGCCTGTAGCTCAGGGGCTAGGACGCCAGCTACATACACCTGAGATAGCAGGTTCAAACCCTGCCCAGGCCTGCCAAACAACAATGATGATGACAACAACAACAACAATAACAGAAAAAAATAGCCGGGCCTTGTGGCAGGTGCCTGTAGTCCCAGCTACTTGGGAGGCTGAGGCAAGAGAATCACTTAAGCCCAAGAGTTGGAGGTTGCTGTAAGCTATGATGCCACGGCACTCTACCAAGGGCAACATAGTGAGACTCTGTCTCAAAATAAATAAATACATAAATAAAATTAAAAAAAAAATGTATATATATATTTTTTTTAGAGACATAGTCTCACTTTGTCACCCTTGGTAGAGTGCTGTGGCGTCACAGCTCACAGCAACTTCCAACTCCTGGGCTTAGCTGATTCTCTTGCCTCAGCCTCCCGAGTAGCTGGGACTACAGGCACCCGCCACAATACCAGGCTATTTTTATGTTGCAGTTTGGTTGGGGCTGGGTTTGAACCTGCCACCCTCGGTATATGGGGCTGGCGGCCTACTCCCTGAGCCAGAGGCAAAGTCTTATAAATTTTTTTTTTCTACGGACGGGGTCTCACTATGTTGCCCAGGCTGATCTCAAATTCCTGAGCATAAGTGACCCTTGTACATGAGCCTCCCAAAGTGCTGGGATTACAGGCCTGAGCCCCCTTGCTTGGCCCTTCCTTCTACCTCTCCAACTCCAGTTGCTCTGTTTCCTTTTTTCTTTCTCTTTTCTTTCTGGGTCCTCCTTTCTCTGGCTAGAGCTGAGAACAGGCTCGGTGAATGGAGGGTTGATGGGGGGAAAAAACGACCTCAGTTCATGTTTCTTCCATTGTCCCACCACACCCTAATGCATGAGTGGCACCATCCTAGGACTGCTTAGGCCTAGGAGAGGCTGCCACTGGGGTGGTCATTAGATTCAGGTAAATAGAACAATGCAGGATAGTCCTGTGGTAAAATCATGAATGTGTGAGGTGGGAGGTTCCATAGAGACTGTCTAGTCTAGTTCCTTCATATTATAAATAAGCAAATAAAAATCCAGAATGGGGAAGTCACTTAACCAGAGTCTAGGACTTCTGCGCTTGTTCTACAATTCATAGTGGATAGCCCACATATTTTTCCAATATTTTTTTCCTGAGAAAAAAAGCAATTAAGATCCAACTATACTAAATCAAACCAGATTTTCAGATTTTGTTTTTCTATTCCTAAGCCTTTTAGACAGATTTCAGTTTCAGCAAAAATTTTTGGTCTTGACATACGGGTAAAACATTAAAGGTATTCATTGACTTCCTTTTGAAGAATGGCTCTGTTTTATAAGTGTTTTTAAATATTGTATCATGTTTTAAAATCCTTATTACAAATAAAATTACTAAATATTGCTTAGTCACTTATTTTGTACATTTTATTTATTTATTTTTTTCCTTAAGAGACAGAGTCTCATTTTATTGCCCTTGGTAGAGTGCTGTGGCGTCACACAGCTCACAGCAACCTCCTACTCCTGGGCTTAGGCGATTCTCTTGCCTCAGCCTCCCAAGTAGCTGGCACTATAGTTGCCCGCCACAATGCCCAGCTATTTTTTTGTTGCAATTTGGCCAGGGCCAGGTTTGAACCTGCCACCCTCTAGTATATGGGGCTGGCACCCTACCCACTGAGCACAGGCGCCGCCCCTATAATTTGCTCTTAAAAGACTCAGAAAAATATACATATTATACATGTGTATGTGTGTCTGTGGTGAGAGAGAGAAGAGACAGAGAGAAAATGATAAACACAGTAAAATATTAAAATTTGAGTAATCTTGGTGAAGGATGTATACAATTCTTGTAATATTCTTGTAATTATTTTCTAAGTCTGAAATTATGTTTAAATAAATATCTTAATTGTTAAAAACTCTATTAACTTTTACAAAGTCCTCTAGAATTTTAAAATACAAAAAAAATGCTTCGTTTTTTGAGACTCACTTTGTCACCCTTGGTAGAGTGCTGTCGCGTCATAGCTCACAGCAACCTCAAACTCTTGAGTTTAAGTGATTCTCTTGCCACAGTCTCCCAAGTAGCTGGAACTACAGGTGCCCACCACAAGCCCAGCTATTTTTCTGTTGTAGTTATTGTTATTTAGCTGGCCCAGGCTGGGTTTGAACCCTCCAGCCCTGGTGTATGTGGCTGGCTCCCTAACCACGGAGCTACAGGCACTGAGCTGTCTGGCTATTTTTAGAGACAAGGTCTCAGTCTAGCTCAGGCTGGTCTCAAACCTGTGAGCTCAGGTAATCCACCAGCCTCGGCTTCCCAAGTGCTGGGATTACGTGAGCCACGATCCCAGAAAGCTTTTTTGTTTTTGTAAAAATGATCCATAACTACATGGGGAGAGATGCTGCTTAAGAAAGGACTATTTTCAACCAAAAAAAAAAAAAAGAGAGAGAGAAGAGACTATTTTCAGAATATAGGACGTTCATTTAAACATCTGCTGCATTAAGGCTCCAGCAAACGCTTGCAGAGTACTTCCGATAGAGGGCGGTGTAACATTGCAAAGAATAAATGATATCCCATGGGTTTTGGATAACATTATTTAAGTGGATTCTAAAGTATTAACAAATAGGACAGAAGTACTATGAATCTTAGAGTTGATCTCTAACCATATCCTATTTTACAGATCAGCAAACTGAGACTGACTCAAAGTGGGAAAATAACTTGCCCAAAGTCATAGCCATGAGCAACGTAACTACCTTGCAAATCCCCGTCAGCCTTCTGTATCTGTGGATTCCAAATGTGTGGGTTGCACATCTGTGGATTCAATCAAACACATATGAAAGTGTTCGGGGAGGGGGTAATGATGATCGTCTCTGTACTGACCGTGTATAGACTTTTTTCCCTTATCATTATTATCTAAATAATACCATGTAGCAACTTGTTTACATAGCAATATACATTGTACTAGGTATTAGAAGTAATCTAGAAATGATATAGAGTATATGGGAGGATATATGCGGGTTATACGCAAATACCACACAATTTTATATCAGGGACTTTAGCATCCATGGATTTTGGTGTCCACAGGGAAGGGGGCTTCCCTAGAACAGCTCCCTGCCCCGATACCAAAGTAAACTATAATTACCACAGCTATCATTTCTGGAAGGCTTACTATCTGCCAGGCACTGTACTAAGCTCTTCACCTAAACTCTAGGTAATCATACGCTCCTCCCTCTTTTTTTTCAGTTCTGAGTTGAGCCTCAGATAAATCAGTAAGGTAGGAAATTCCTACTGTGCTCCTAGCTGATCGGCTATTCTGCTTCCCTCTTGTGCTGGGTTACCCACCCTTAAAGCATTGATCGCCCAGTAGGGGAGGCAGAACACAGCCATTGAAAGAGAGATTAATTTCGGTGTCTGGTGGATGCACATCCACTAGGAGTCAGCGAACCAGTGCAGGAAGATTCTTGGCTCTGAAGAAAGCAGACAAGGGAAGGCTTCACCAGAATGGGGGTGTGGGAGGAGCACAAAAGCGGGTATGTTGGGGATGGTGGAGAGGAAGCAGAGCGGAGAGGGGAGGTGGAGAGAGAATAAAGAAAGGGAAGCACAAATCTCTGCTGAGGTGTGCTAGGGTCTAAAACGATGACTCCTCCTCCCCACTACCCTATGTCCCTGCTAATGACTCCACCAGCTAGTTGTGTAGCTCTACTTCCAGAAACATCCAAGACCCTCCTCTTCTCTCCATCAGCACTACTACTCCCAACCCCCGTCTGGCCTCAGGCCCCGTAACGCCTCACTGCGACTCTTCACAAGCCACTAGGCTGATGCTCTTGCTTCTTTTCTCATATTTCCATAATTTATTCTCTCCATACAACAGCCAGAGTCATCTTTAAAACCTTTATCATCAGATCATGTAACTCTCCTATGAGCATTTTTTTTTTCTTTTTTTGCAGTTTTTGGCCAGGGCTGGGTTTGAACCCACCGCCTCTGGTATATGGGGCTGGCGCCCTACTCCTTTGAGCCACAGGCACCACCCTGAGCATTTTCTTTTTTGAGACAGAGTCTCACTTTGCCCACCTCCCCACCTCCGGTACGGCGTCACAACTCACAGCAACCTCAAACTTTTGGGCTCAAGTGATTCTCTTGCCTCAGCCTCCCAAGTAGCTGGGATTACAGGTGCCCGCCACAATGCCCAGCTATTTTTAAGAGACAGGGGTCTCGCTTTAGCTCAGGTTGGTCTCAAACTCGTGAGTTTAGGTTATCTGCCTGCCTCGGCCTCCCAGAGTGCTGGGATTACAGGCGTGAACCACGGTCCTTGGTCTTCCTATCAGCATCTTCTAACAGCTTGCTATGGCACTTAGAATAAACTCAAGGCTGGGTGTGGTAGCTCATGCCTGTAATCCCAGCACTTTGGGAGGCTAAGACAGAAGGATGAGTTGAGGCCAGGAGTTTGAGACTGACTTAAGCAACACAATGAGACTCTATCTACAAAAAGAAAGAAAGAAATTAGCTGGGCATAGTGGTGGGCACCTGTAGTCCCAGCTACCCTGGAGGCTGAGGCAGGAGGATCATTGAGCCCAATAGTTTGAGACTGTAGTGAGCCATGATGGTAACACTGCGTTCTAGCCTGGGCTACAGAGCAAGACTCTATCTCAGAAACGAAACAAAACAACAACAACAACAGCAACAAAACCAATTTAAAAAAAAGAAAGAAAGAAAGAAAGAAAAGAAAACTAAAAATCCCAAACCTTAGCTTAGAACTCTACCTCTACTGAATTTTTCCTCACCCTGTTATTTCTGTCAGCCCCTCTGGCCTTCATTTTGCCTTGAGGACATGTGATGCTCCTTCTACTTTAGACCCTTTGTACTTGCTGTTTCTTTTGTTTGGAACACTCTGTTTCCAGGTGGCTATCCCCTTCTAACTCACGTCTTCCTTAAATGTGTGTCCACAGAGAGGACTTCCTGGCCATCAGATTTCAGGGAGCTTCACTGACTTTCTGTCACTGTCATTTGCTTTATTTGTGCTATTTTTTGTGCTATTGTGTCACAGTCTGACTCCTATCACTAACTGAAATAATCGTGTTCATGTGTTTGCTTGTTTATTTATTTTTTGAGACAGAGTCTTATTCTGTCACCCTGGGTAGAGTGCTGTGGCATCACAGCCCACAGCAACCTCAAACTCTTGGGCTTAAGTGATTCTCTTGTCTCAGCCTCCCAAATAGCTGGAACTCTGGGACTACAGGTGCCTGCCAGAATGCTCAGCTCCTTTTTTTGAGACAGAGTCCCACTATGTCGCCCTCGGTAGAGTTCCATGGCGTCACACAGCTCACAGCAACCTCAAACTCTTTGGCTTAGGCGATTCCCTTGCCTCCACCTCCCAAATAGATGGGACTAACACAACACTTGGCTATTTTTTATTGCATTGTCATTGCTGTTTAGCAGACCCAGGCTGTGTTCAAACCCACCAGCCTTGGTGTATGTGGCCAGTGCCGTAACCACTGAGCAACGGGCACCGAGCCTGTTTGCTTTTTTATTCATCTTTTTCCCTCTAGAATTATGCCACTACGTGGGGATAGAACTCATCCTGTTCATCACATCAGTGCCTACAGCTGTGGGTGTCTGGTAATAACAAGGATATAATAAATAGTTATTGAATGAGTGGATGTATGAACTGAATTGATTGAAGCAGAGAATTCTGGTGAAACAAAGAGGAGGGTAGGGGGGGGAGATGTGTTTGAAAGGAGCAAAGGAAGTCTGAGGAAAGTCTGAAATGGTAGGCTAAAACCTTCAACTGTATTGTGTACACAGTAGGGAGCCACCGGAGATTGTTGATTTCTTAAAAGCGAGGTTTGCTTAATATCAAGTAGTATATGGAGTAGATTAGTGGGGCGAACCTAGATGTAGGAAGTTGGGAGAATTAGGAAAATACTGGAAATCTAGCCAAGTGCAGAAAAATTTATCCCTCCTTCCCTCCCTTCCTTCTTTTCTTTCTCCTTTCCTTTCCCTTCTTTTCCTCTTTCTTGTGAGAAGAGTCCCACTCTGTTGTCCCAGACTAGAGCGCTGTGGCCTAAGCCTAGCTCACAGCAACCTCAAACTCCTCGATTCAAGTGACCCTCCTGCCTCAGCCTTTCAAGTAGCTGGGACTACACGCACCCCCCACCCCAAATGGCTGGCTAATTTTTCTATTTTTAGTAGAGACAGAGTCTTGCTCTTTCTCAGGCTACTCTTGAACTCCTGAGCTCAAGTGATCCTCCTGTTTTTGCCTCCCAGAGTGCTAGGATTACAGCCATGTGCCACTGCACCCAGCCAAGTGATTTATTTCTAAACTAAATAAAACCACAGACTGATAAACAGTATGAAAAAAATATGACAACTTCAACAACTCGTGCTTATGTAGAAGTTACAGAGTGCTTTTGTTTGAGTGTCTCAGTGGACTAGCTGGAATATCCTCCAGTGGTGGTGGGGTCTGAAACAGAATTAGAAATGAATTCAGATGAACTGAGGTTTCAACTTGCCCTGATTTCATAATTACAGTTTGTGGGTAACATCATTTGAATCAATCTTTAAATGGTTAACAATCAGATCGTAGGATTGAAGATTTTTTTTTTTTTTGGCAGTTTTTGGCCAGGGTTGGTCTCAAACTCACCACCCTTAGCATATGGGGCTGGCGCCCTACTCCTTGAGACACAGGCGCCACCCCTAGGATTGAAGAATTTAAAAGGTCTTAGCCCCAGAAGGAACTCAGTATAAGACTTTTCAATTTACAGCTAAGGAAAAATGAGATTAGAAAAGGGAAGTGACCGCTCGGCACCCATAGTATAGTGGTTACCGCACCAGCCACAGACACCACAGGTGGCGATTTGAGCCAGGCTTGGGCCAGCTAAGCAACAATGACAACTGCAACCAAAAAACAGCCGGGCCTTGTGGCGGGTGCCTGTAGTCCCAGCTACTTGGGAGGCCAAAGCGAGAGAATTGCTTAAGCCCAAGAGTTCGAGGTTGCTGTGAGCTGTGACTCCTCGGCACTCTACCCAGGGTGGCATAGTGAGACTCTCTCTCAAAAAAAAAGAGAAAAGGGAAGTGCCTTGACCAAGACCAGGAGGCCAGAGAGCTTCCTTCCCTTTCTGTCTTCCAGAGATACTTCATCACTCTGTGTTAGGTTTCTTCACTTGGAGATAAAGTCTCCAAATAAATATTATGAGAGGCCTTTGCAAACCAAGAAATGAAGGGCTCATGTCATATTTTATTATTATTTGTCCATAACTGCCAACTTGGACATCCTAGATCAGGCCTAGATCCCTTCTTCCAATAAACTTTTATTTAGTGTCTACGAATGCAGGTCTTGTTCTCAGCACTGAAGATACTGCAGTGAACACAGCACTTAAGATTCCTACCTTACCAATGCCTACATTTTGGCGAGCTCTGTGTGTGTGTTTGCATGTGCAATGACAAGTGCCATGGAGAAAAATAAAGTAGGAAAGAGGAACAGGGAGTTGCAGCTGGGGAAGGGGCTCAAAATGTAAACAGGGAGTCCAGGAGGGCCTCTCAGAGAAAGTGTTCCAGATTCTCAGCTGCCCTTAGCACAATGAGACCTTTTCCTGGGGTGGGGGGGAGGAAAAGAAAAAAAATATATTTTCTCTTGTGCAGCAGAGTTGAGGAAAACTCTGACTTCCCTAGGGTTTTCAGTAATGACTGTCGACATTACGGCTTGCAGTGGAGGCTGCAGAAATGAAACCTTTGCCATCAGCACTCTTGCAGGCCATCAGATGTAACTTTCTGCTTCCTTGTTAAAAACCAAACCCAAGCCAAAGACTTCAGAGGTTAGCAGAAATGATCTGTAAAAAGAATCATCTTCAATGATGAGCTTGGGAAGGGGTGAGGACCCACATCGACTGTGCTGGCAGCCACACAGGGAGTATTGTTGCTCCCATTTTGTAGATGAGGAACCAAGGCTCGGAATGCCCATCTGACTTGCCCAACACTGGCACAGCCAGGAAACGAGAGACTAGAGATTCAAACTCAGGCCTGCCTGGCTCCACATCCTGTGCTGTCCGTGGTGTCACAGCCTCTTCTGTGGACAGAGAGCTGGAGTGGTTTTGAAAGCCACTACTGAGAAACCTCCCCCGGAAGGCAATTCAGAAGAAATTATATAGTCCGACCCTTTCATTTCACAACTCAGATGAGATAACAATATGAATGCATGCCTAAATACCTGGTAGGAATGCATTGGAACATGGGTTTCCTCTCTTCACAGATTAGAGATGAGGTCATGTGCTTGAGGGCACACAACAGGTTAGCAGCAAAGTTTGTACTTCAAGGCAGCTTCCGGACTTCTAGATCTTTTTGTTCTTGATTCACTGCCCTCTGAGCCACTTAAAGCTTAGAGGTCAAAGGCTGTAGTGTCAATGACAAAGAGAAAGAGGAAGAACTGTCCAGCCTATAGAGGACCTGATGCCCAATTCTCAAGACCCCTTGAGAAGAAGGGGAATGAGAAAAAAGTTGGCGGGGTATGGGGGCTGACACCTGCAATCCTAGCACTCTGGGAGGTCGAGGTGGATTGCTTGAGCTTGGGATTTCAAGACCAGCCTGAGGAAGACTGAGACCCTATCTCTACTAAAAAATAGAACTAGGCAGGCTTTGTGGCAGTTGCCTATAGTCCCAGCTACTCAGGACTGAGGCGAGAGGATCACTGGAGCCCGAGAGTTAAAGGTTGCTGTGAACTATGATGCCAGGGCACTCTACCAAGGGCAACAGAGTGAGAAGAAAGAAAGAAAGAAAGAAAGAAAGAAAGAAAGAAAGAAAGACAGACAGACATAAACTTTGACCCCACCACTCCTCAACCCCAGATGGGGAGGGATTGGGAGGCGGAGAGAAAACCTCAGTGGAAGGCTTTCGTTTAGATTTACAGCCAGGCAGTAGTTATTCAGCACCGCTGGGTGCCAGACACTGGGCATAAATAAGTAAAAGCAAGAGCAAAACCCATCTCACCCCTCCTGGTACGAGCAAGCTAGTGGGAAGGACAGACGCACAGACTGTGAAACTGTCGTGTCAGATCCTACCACTGGGGTCAGCACAAGGTTGAGTGATGTGTTCAAGGCCACAGGACTGGCAGGCGCTTTCTGTGATGTCTTCATGTGCCTTTGTTTCTGGCAGAAATTGCTTGAAAATACCCACTCCTGTGTTTGTCAATGAGCTGTGATCATCAAGGGCTTCCACAAAAATGATTATTGCAAGGAACTAGCTGGGGAGGTGGGGATACCGGGCCAATAACCGGGAGCTGCCAAACACCAATGCGTGATGCTGCAGCCTCCTTGAGCTGCAGCGCAGACAGGCGTCTGTTACAGCGGATTGGATTTTCAAAGTGCTTTGCTTTTGGAGGCAGGGTGGTGCTGAGTGCTGCGAGGGGAAGCGTGGGCTGGTTATCTTGGCCCCGCATTCACAGAGTGAACCTTAATAGCAATAATAATGGCATTTACTGAGCCAATAGGTAAGGGCAGGCCTACAACTGGGAGCCTGGGGGGGGGAAGAAGGGGAGAGGGAGAGGGAGGAAGGAAGGAAGGAGGGAGAGAAAGAGAGAAAGAGGACTCCCCCCCCCACGCAAAGTGCCCAGGCTGAGGGGTGGAGCTAAGTCTGGGGGCGGGGTGTGGAGGAGGCGTGGTTTGCGTTTAATTTTTCAGGTACCCAATCAAGTCACTCCCTTATTCTTCCAGTTTCTCAGAGGCGTAAACAGAGGCTCAGAGAACTTCATGGCCACAGAACCAGTGAAAATTATAATTCAAGTGTGTTTGGGCTCCATTTTCCACATTGAATGAGAAAATGCTACATGACGAAGGTTGGGGAGGGTTGGAGGTGTGCTGGCTAGACTACCCTTTCTAGGAGGAAGCCTCCCTACTTGTGGATTTGCCTCCCTTTTTGGAAGTCACCAGGATGGGCCTCTCTGCAAACAAGAGGCAAGTCCTCCACCCATTGTCCTTGGGGATAAGGGTGGGGTCACCCAGATGCAGCTGACTGGGGCTAAGAGTTCTCTTGTCTTTTTAGTGGACCTTCACGCTGGAGGAATTGGGAGAAATAGTATTGAATTCCTGGAGGGAGATTCCAACTGGACTGTAGTGACTCCCTGGGAGGTTAGTGAAGAATGAATAATAAAGACTAGGAAGATACCGTGGGCCCTTGTGATGGCCTCCTCTGAGCCATCAAGTCATTTATTAATTCATTCACTTATTCCTTGTGTCAGGAGTTCTGCTAGACTTTGGGAATACACTGGTGAGTTACCCCCAGTGGAACCTTGTGGTAGTTAAAAGGGCAGCAAAACAGCCCAAAATAGGGTAGCTAAAATTGGAACTGTCTGTTGAACCAGTGAAGCCCACCTGAGGACTTATGGAGGAAAACATTTTTGGAAGAATGCAAAGCTCTGAATTGTATTCATATTTGGATTTTTTTTTTTTAAACAGAGTCCCACAAAGGGCAGCGCCTGTGGCTCAGGGAGTAGAGCACTGGTCCCATATACCGAGGGTGGCGGGTTCAAACCTGGCCCCGGCCAAAACTGCAAAAAAAAAAAAAAAAAAAAAAAAAAAAAATTAAATTAAAATAAATAGAGTCCCACTATGTCACCCTCGGTAGAGTGCTGTTACAGCTCACAGCAACCTCAAACTTGGGTTTAAGCGATACTCTCACTTCAGCCTCCTAAGTAGGTGGGACTACAGGTGCCCGCCACAATGCCTGACTATTTTTTTGTTGCAGTTGTCATTGTTGTTTAGCTGGCCCAGGCTGGGTTCAAACCTGCCAGCTTCGGTATATGTGGCTGGCACCATAACCACTGTGCTACAGGCGCTGAGCCAATATTTGGATATTTTTAAGTCAGGAAGATTAAAAGGGAGATAAGTTTATAGTTAGAGACTAGAATCAGGGAATGCAGCCTAGAGAAGTGTTTTGTTGGTAGAGTTTATCTTTTTTTTTTTTTTTTTTGAGGCAGAATCTCAGTCTGTCACCATTGATAGAGTGCATGGTGTCTTAGCTCACAGTGATCCTTTTGCCTCAGCCTCTAGAATAGCTGGGATTACAGGTGCCCACTATAACGCCCAGCTAGATGGAGAGGAGGTCTTGCTCTTGTTCAAGCTGTTCACAAAGTCCTGAGTTCAAGCAATCCAGCTGCCTCTGCCTCCCAGATTGCTAGGATTAAAGGTGTGAGCCACTTCCAGGCCGGAGTTTATCTTTTAAATTTTAATTTAAGTGTCATTAGGTGGGGATTGCAAACTTCCTTGGTTCTCACCCCTGTCTATTGACTGACATTACAGAATTTATTGGCCATCTGCCCACCTAAATAGTTTTCTTTCTTTCTTTAAAGACCTGATGTAAGTAGGTTTTTGGCCAGGGCTGAGTTTGAACCCACCACCTCCGGCATATGGGGCCAGCGCCCTACTTCTTTGAGCCACAGGCACCGTCCTCTTTTTTTTTTTTTGAGACAGAGTCTCACTATGTTGCCCTCAGTAGAGTGCCATGGCATCATGCCTCACAACAACCTCAAACTCTTGGGCTTAAGCAAATCTCTTGCCTCAGCCTCCTGAGTAGCTGGGACTGCAGGCACCTGCCACAATGCCTGGCTACTTTTTTGTTGCAGTTGTCATTGTTGTTTAGCAGGCCTGGGCCAGCTTCGAACCCGCCAGCCCCGGTATATGTGGCCAGTGTCCTAACCACTGAGCTATCGGCACTGAGCCCTAAGTAGGTTTTCCATCCTAACTGTATACATCTCGAAGCCTTGAGGGTCTATTTTCATTAATGTTAATAAACCAAAGGTGGGCTCGGCGCCTGTGGCTCAAGCGCTAAGGCGCCAGCCACATACACCTGAGCTGGTGGGTTTAAATCCAGCTGGGCCTGCCAAACAACAATGATGGCTGCAACCAAAAAATTGCCAGCCTGGTGGGTGCCTGTAGTCCCAGCTACTTGGGAGGGAGAGGCAGGAGACTCACTTGAGCCCAGGAGTTGGAGGTTGCTGTGAGCTGTGATGCCACGGCACTCTACCCAGGGCAACAGCTTGAGGCTCTGTCTCAAAAAAAAAAAAAAAAACAAAACCAAAGGTGGATTTGCAGAATGTGATATAGTTTTAAACTTTGAACCTTTCTTTGATTCTCACTGGAATGGTATAATAACTGTGAACCCGTATTGGTGTTCTTTATTGGTAATAATGATAATTAGTGGTAAAAAATAGGGAATAAGCTGGCATCCATTTCCATTCCTCCCACATAAGTTGATTGAGAGCTGCCATGTGCCAGCCCTCTTTTGGTCTTAGGAATACAGCAATGAAGAAAACAGACAAAAATGGAACTTACATTCCTGCATGGGTTGGGGGAGGCAATAGAGAGGATACATGCTAGATGACAGTAAATGCTAAGGAGGAGCAGTGGGAAGAGGGTAAGAAGTGTTGGAAGAGAAGGGGTCAGGAGTGTGGGCCACTGTCGACTTTATTGAGAAAATGAGTATTTAAAGACCTGATGTAAGTGGGAGAGCTGACCTATCTGGGGCAAATGCATTCTAGTATAGGGAACAGCAAGTGTGAAGGCCTTGAAGTAGGTGGGACTGGTCCTGACATGTTAGAGGAACCCTATCAACATACTTGGTGCTATTCTAATTTTTCTCCAAACAGGGAGGTAGTGCTATTGTTCCCTCTTACAGATGGGCAAACTGTGGCAAATCAGGCTAAGAAACTTGCTCCAGTTTATGTCAGAGGCAGAGGCAGGCTGCTAAGGCAGGCACAGTTTGCACTCTTAAATACTAAGCTATGAAATGATTAAAGAAATTATTTCCTTGGCCTGGGTAGACCCAGGTATGGAAGATTTATACCTCCAGCTCCAAGCAAACTTCCTAACCCCTTAAGGAAAACCCTGGGTGTGGTGGTAGGGGAGGGAGTGACTCAGGCCTTGGCTGGCTTCCTGCTGAGTCATGGCTCCTGGGCCCTCGGAGGGAGGTTCAATCCTCATCTCCTTCAAGCGGCAGGTTCCTGCCTATGGGGGGAGATGACTGGAGACAGGCGTTAACCACACACCATCAGTGGACAAATTTGCCTGACTTTCCTAGCAGCTCTGTTGTGAAATTATGAGTGGGCTCCATTTCCTAGTGTGACCCCACAGCTAGCAAGAGGGGACAGGTTGATTTTCTGCCCAATGTAGCACTTCATTCTCCAACCTGCCCTGGATGGACACATTCTGTCCCTTGTCAAGCTGGCTCTCCTCCATCTCTGGTTGACCAGTCATGTATGTGGCATGCCACAGCAAAGATAAACAAGATGCAGAGAGCCACACATCACCCTGGGCCCCGTGATGCTCACTCTGGACATGTTCACAAACGGAGCAAGGAAGAAATGGGTAAGGACTGGAATGTGTATGCCAAGATTGTCAAAACTTCAAAACAGAGGTTTGTAAATAATAATCACAGCTGACATACACTGAGCGCTTACACTGTGCCAGGCAGTATTCTAAGGACTTAACATGTTTTATTTCATTTTCATAACTCTCAAAATACCTTAGAAGGGAAGAACTTCGCATTTCATAGAAAATGGAGACACAGAAATGTCACAGCTTGGAAAGAGGAGAAAGGACAGCAGGGACAGAGTAGGAAAGTGCACGCTGGATTGAGGGAGCTGTGATGGGTTGCAGCAAGAAGGCAGTGAAAGATCAGGCTGGGGAGGACAGTAGGGCCGGATTACAGAGTTTAGACTTGAGTCCTGAGTAGTAGGGAGCCACTGAAGATATATATTTTTTTGAGACAGAGTCTCACTCTGTCGCCCTTGGTAGAGTGCCATGGCGTCACAGCTCCCAGCAATCTCTAGCTCTTGGGCTTAGGCGATTCTCTTGCCTCAGCCTCCTGAGTAGCTGGGAGGCGCTCGCCATCACGCCTGGCTATTTTTTTATTGCAGTTTGGCCGGGGCCGGGTTCGAACCCGCCATCCTCGGTATATGGGGCTGGCACCCTACTCACAGCCACAGGTGCTGCCTGCCACTGAAGATTTTTGAGCATGATTCTTCTTGGTGCTTCTCACAGCTGTGTCTTTATTGATTTGGTCAATAGTAGGAATTGAATAAATACAGTAGAAAGGATTCAGGTCTTTGTGTGCTGGGGAGTCCTCTCACTGCTCCTTGCTTGCCAAGAATCCTCTGTATTTATTATATTCCTGCTCCAGAATATGATCGGGTAAGAACTGTATGTTCCAGGAAGTGCCCTGACAGGTGTTGTCCACAGTTGGACTGTCCTCTCCTTTTAAGCTATGCCCATCTCCCTGATTCAATTCACTTTGCCCATTTTTCACCTTCTTGGTCCCCAATTCTACTATGCACATGAATTGTTGCTGGCTAGCTAGTATTTCCATTTCTTTTGCAAAACTTTTCCTCATTCTTATTACATAATCTAGTGAGTTCTCATGATACTATCTTGTGGTAGACACCATTAGTAACCTACCCAATTTAGTCTCCCTCCTTCCTGGCTTAAGAAACCCGAGTTTTGGCTCGGTGCCTGTGGCTCAAGCGACTAAGGTGCCAGCCACATACACCTGAGCTGGCGGGTTCAAATCCAGCCCAGGCCACCAGACAACAATGACGGCTGCAACCAAAAAATAGCTGGGTGCTGTGGCAGGTGCCTGTAGTCCCAGCTACTTGGGAGGCGGAAGCAGGAGACTCGCTTGAGCCCAGGAGTTGGAGGTTGCTGTGAGCTGTGATGCCATAGCACTCTACCCAGGGTGACAGCTTGAGGCTCTGTCTCAAAAAAAAAAAAAAAAAAAAAAAAGAAACCTGAGTTTCATTCAGGATGACCTGACCATATGGCCAGTTCCCAGGTGACAGATGGTTATATGTCTCAGCCAATAACAACAGCCCTGTTTCCCAGGTTCCCAACCTCCCTTGAAGCTTTGTCAATAAGACCTAAGGGGAAGGGGCAGCACCTGTGGCTCAGTGAGTAGGGTGCCGACCCCATATACTGAGGGTGGCGGGTTCAAACCCGGCCCCGGCCAAACTGCAACAAAAAAATAGCCGGGCGTTGTGGCGGGCGCCTGTAGTCCCAGCTACTCAGGAGGCCCAGGATTTGGATGTTGCTGTGAGCTGTGATGCCACAGCACTCTACTAAGAGTGATAAAATGAGACTCTGTCTCTAAAAAGAACAAGAAAAAAAAGACCTAAGGGGAAATCTGTTTTGGGGCTTCTGAGAAAGCTTCTGATTTTTCTTTTTCTTTCTTTCTTTGTTTTGTTTTTTTGAGATAGTCTCATTTTGTCGCCCTCGGTAGAGTGCCATGGTGTCATAGCTCACAGCAACCTAAAACTCTAGGCCTCAAGTGAATCTCTTGCCTCATCCTCCCAAGTAGCTGGGATTACAGGCCCTATAGGGCCTGGCTATTTTTAGAGAGGAGGTCTCGCTCTGGCTCAGGCTGGTCTCGAACCCATGAGGTCAGGCAATGCACCCACCTGGGCCTCCGAAGTAAACTTTTGATTTTTCTATAAAAGGGAACATTCCCATCTTCCTTCATCTGGACAAATCCTCCTGGCTGACACAAATGTAAACTCAGTCATGATGGCTGGAACTCTTTGCAATTGGAAAGATATGAACTGATGTTGTCAGCAGCTGTCATTTGTAGAAAGCTGCCTGCTGTGGAATGAATATGATTAAATATATAGAGAAAAGCAACAGGGCAGGACGGCACTGTGGCTCAAGGAGTAAGGCACCGGCCCCATATACCAGAGGTGGTGGGTTCAAACTCAGCCCTGGCAAAAGAAAAAAAAAGCAACAGGGCAGGGAGAGAGAGAGGAAGGAAAAGTTGATGCCTTGTTTGAATGTCACTCTAGATCCGTTCATAGCTGAAACCTGCACCACTCCTGGAATTACAAGTGATGTGAGCAATACTTGCCTTTTTTTTGTTTGCTTTTTGTTTTTGTTTTTGAGACGAGGTCCCACTCTGTTGCCCAGGCTAGAGTGCAGTGAATGGTGTCATCATAGCTCACTGCAACCTCAAACTCCTGGGCTCAAGTGATCCTCCAGCCCCAGCCTCCCACATGGCTGGCACCATAGGTGGGCACCAGCATACCTGACTAATTTTTTTTTTAAAATTTTTTGTAGAGCTGGGGTCTTGCTTTGTGAGGCTGGTCTTGAACTCAAACAATCCTCCTGTCGTGGCCTCCCAAAGTGCTAGGGTTATAGGTGTGAGCTACTACATCTGGCCTCTCTTTTTTTCCTTATGCTTGTTTGTGACAGGTTTCCATTATTTGTAACTAAAAGAGTCTTGTTAATACTTCCTAGGCCTAGATTTTCTAGACAGTGAATATCTAGTAGGGCTCCCAGCCTTCCTCTACTTGTGACATCTGTGACTTGACTGTCTTGACTGTTTCCACTTATATGGGGGCTGCAGGCACATGTCCATTCATCTGCCTACCTCATCTGCCCACTTACCCAAAATATCCTCATTCTATCCTCTTAGTTAAAAACTGGCTCAAGGGAATGAGGAATGAAGAAACCTAGTGTGTCACCACATACCAAAGCCACTTTAACCCCATGGAGTCCTCAGAATACCCTTGAAACACCCTTGTTTGGAGGACACTGGAGTTAAGAAATGAGAGTCATGGCCTGGAGGTGGCTCATACCTGTAATCCTAGCACTCTGGGAGGCCGAGGCAGGTGGATTGCTTGAGCTCATAGGTTTGAGACCAGCCTGAGCAATAGCAAGACCCTATCTAAAAATAGCCAGGTATTGTGGAAGGCATCTGTAATCCCTACTACCTGGGAGACTGAGGCAAGAGAATCACTTGAGCCCAGGAGTTTGAGGTTGTTGTGAGCTATGATGCCACGGCATTCTACTGAGGGCAACAAAGTGAGTCTCTATCTTAAAAAAAAAAAAAAAAAAGAAAGAAAGAAAGAAAAGAAAAGGAAAGAAAAGGAAAAAGAAAAAGAAATGGGATTAAAAAAAAAAAAAAAATCCAGCAGTGGGGCAGGGGCAGAGTGGTGTGGAGTCTGTCTGATCTGAGAGGGACGTTAGCCTGTTCTCTTGTTTGTTCATGCATGCAACACATTTTTGTTGAGCATCTACTTTGTGCTCAATTCTAGAAGAATTCCTATCTTGTTGATTTAAGTGAGGAAATGTGAAATATAGTAAATAAAAGGCAGAAGAGTGGCTCAGTGCCCGTAGCTTAGTGGTTAGCAAGCTGGCCACATACACTGAGGCCAGCGGGTTTGAACTTGGCCTGGGCCTGCTAAACAACAATGACAACTACAACCAAAGGAAAAAAAAAAAAAAAGTTGTGGATATAGGTGTTGTGGTGGGCACCTGTAGTCCCGCTACTTGGGAGGCTGAGGCAAGAGAATCACTTAAGATCAAGAGTTTGAGGTTGCTATGAGCTGTGATGCTATAGCACTCTACTGAGGGTGAATAGTGAGACTCTGTCTCCAAAAAAAAAAAAAAAAAAATGCTGTGGATATAGCATAGACACGTTTGGCTCTTGATATATGTGAGTTGTTATTATTATCATTATTATTTATACTGTATTCCTTCCTGGGCTAAAATCCCTCACATACCTACACTGTTGGTAGTTTCATCAAATCTAAGGCACTATCAATTGTAACCTCTATGCTTCCCGATATATTTCTAAGAAAAAAAAAAAAACATGACACAAAGCTTTCCTTTCACTAGCCTTTTCGTTTTAGGCATGTTAAAAGAGCTCTTTTAAATCTTATTTAGACAGATTTTTATCATGTATAAATCTTTCTTCCCTTGCCCTTTTAGTACATGATCTCAAGGCTAAATCAGCATGGAATCTTTCTGAAGACACGATAAGTGACAATTAAACTCAACAATTGTAGTCTTAACAATGCTCATGGCTCTAGGGAAAGGATGACAAGATGAAGAGTGGTGACCAACTTTGTTCCTGTGCAGACAACGGCAACTGTATCATGCCTGTTCCCTGGCTGCTGGAGATTTGTCAGCAATTGAGATGCCATTGATTGGACATTGATTTACACATCAATGTAAAACTGTGAAAAAACAGTGCTGCACATCTGATGAAGCACAATATTAATATGTCAGTGTTGACCCCTAACAGATATATGGTCCCCTGTGTGATTTTCCAAAAGGCACCATGGACCAGCCTGAGCAAGAGTGAGACCCTGTCTCTAAAAAATAGCTGGGCATTGTGGCAGGCGCTTGTAGTCTCAGCTTCTTGGGAGGCTGAGGCAAGAGAATCACTTGAGCCCAAGAGTTTAAAGTTGCTGTGAGCTATGACACCAGAGCAGTCAACCCCACGGTGACCGAATGAGACTCTTGTCTCCAAAACAAACAAAAAAGCCAGCATTGTTTAAATTTAAGTTTTCCTTCTAAGTAATGACTTCATCTTTCTTATTGAGCTTTATGTTAGTTAAAGCAATTCTAGTTGTTTAACAGGTAAATAGTAAAATCTCATCAGTTAACATAAAGGTTATTTCTTTCTAATGTAAAGTCCAAATCAGGTGTTCTTCATTGACAAGGATTCTATTCCACTTAGTCATTTAGGGATCCGGACATACAGAGATTCTATCAGTTTCAACAGGTCATTTTAAGGACTGCCCCAGACCCCTAAGCATAGAAGGTTTTATGAGCTAAGCCTGGAAATAGCTTGCATAGCATACTTTTTCTTGCATTCCCCTGCTTGAGCACACGTCCACATCTAATTGCAAGGGAGACTGGGAAATGTAGTCTAGATGGGTCCCCAGGAAGAAAAAGAAATGGGTTTAGAAACGAGGTAGCAATTTTTGCTCCAAGCTATAGAGAGAATTAAAGCATTGTGATGCGCATGCTGTATAAATTACTTTCACTCTCATACCACCATAAGTGGATATTGTCCTTATTTTGCAGATAAAGAAACTGAGGCTCAAAAAAGTGAAATGAGGGACTGTGCCTGTGGCTCAATGGGTAGGGTGCCAGCCCCATAAACCGAGGGTGGCGGGTTCAAACCCAGCTCCAGCCAAACTGCAACAAAAAAATAGCCAGGGGTGTGGCAGGCTCCTGTAGTCCCAGCTACTTGGGAGGCTGAGGCAAGAGAATCACCTAAGCCCAAGAGTTGGAGGTTGCTGTGAACTGTGATGCCACAGCACTCTACCGAGGGTGACAACTTGAGACTCTGCCTCAAAAAAAAAGAAAAAAAAAAGTGAAATGACTTGCCCACGGTCATATAGCTCCACAGTCAAGGAGCCAGAGTTGAGGCCTTGTTTATGTGTGTTCTTCTCATTATACCCACTACCTTTTTGAATTCTTCAAGAAAAGGGAAGAGAGGGAAGGACTATCTTTAGTTATACTTCCCCATGACATTTACTTATTGAAATAAGATGATGAGACTATTTGAATGAGGTGTAAAAATGGATAGCACTTATCACTATCTGAGTTTTTTTTTTTTTTTTTTTTTACTTTTAAGATCCTAAGCAAGATGGCAACCGAGTAATAGCCTCCCTGCAACAGGGCACCGTGAGTCTGGGAAGATAAGACTCCAAGCATGTCTGGCTGGTGGGATCTGCCTAAAATCATTACTTTGAGGATACAGAGAGTCAGCAAGGGAATTCTGGACCCCAGGAGGAGGACAAAAATAGTGGAAAACTGGCAAGTGGTTGCGTGTGTCCAATCAACCTAATCCTGCCGGCAGCTGTAAGTACAAGCAGCAGTGAGACTGCAAACTGAAAAGGCCTTACCTGTGAACTGTTCCAGTGTTTTTGGACTTGGCACTCAGTTGAACTACCTTTGGGGAGAGCTTGAGCAGGAGTGCGGAGAATTTTGGGCATTGTCTAGGGCCCCAGAGTGAGCTGCTGAGCCGGACAGAGCTAATAGTGTTTGGCTGTGGGCCGCAGGGAGCCATTGTGAGAGAACAGCCCTGGCAAGCTCCGCCCTCAGGGTCACAGAGCAATGATCGGGTGGGAGCTAGTAACCTAGTGACTGAGCAGCCTAAAGGCGGGGACTGAGCTGCCTTACAGCCTTAACCCTCAGGGGCAGAGTGAGACCGGTTTTGGCACACTGGAGCATTGGGCTGTTGCTCTGGGTAGAGTGCTGTGGCATCAAAGCTCACAGCAACCTCAAACTCCTGGGCTTGGCACCGCCCAGACTTCCGTAAGAGCTGTGCCACGACCCTTGACCCACAACCTGCTGGGCCTCCGCATGCCCTGACCAGGAACCATGGGAGCCCTGCAACCCTGCGTCCTCCCTCCTGTACCTTCCCTGCCTCCACACAGGCCCACTTGTCTGGTCAGGGACTCTGGTAGCCGCATGCCTTCCAGAGCCCTCCCTGCCCCTGCGCAGAGCCCTTCTCCTGGCCAGAGACTGCTGGAGCCTTGGGCTCTCTATGCCAAAGTCACTGGGCACCAGGCAAATTTTTATTGTGTTCTTCTGGATGTCAGGCTGTTTTCTAGGCTCTAGAGGAATAACAGTGGTTTTTCTTTTGTAAAAAATGCCATCATCATCATCATCATTATTATTATTTTTAAGAGACAGAGTCTCATTTTATCACCCACAGTAGAGTGCTTTGGTGTTACAGCTCACAGCAACCTCCAGTTTTTGGGCTTACGCAATTCTCTTCCCTCAGCCTCCTGAGTAGTTGGACTACAGGTGCCTGCTACAATGCCCAGCTGTTTTGTTGTTGTTATTGTTGCAGTTTGGCCAGGGCCGGGTTTCAACTAGCCACCCTTGGTATATGGGGCCGGTGCCCTGCTCACTGAACCAGGGGCGCCACCCATTATTATTATTTTTTGAGACAGGGTCTCACTATGTTGCCTTCAGTAGAGAGCTGTGGTATCATAGCTCACAGCAACCTCAAACTGTTGGGTTTAATCAATTATCTTGCCTCCCAGGCACCCGCCACAATGCCCTGCTGTTTTTTTGTATTAAATCATAGCTGTGTACATTAATGCAATCATGAATACAATGTGCTGGTTTTATATACAATCTGAGATATTTTCTTTCTTTCTTTCTTTCTTTCTTTTAGTTTTGGCCGGGGTTGGGTTTGAACCCATCACCTCCGGCACATGGGGCCGGTGCCCTACTCCGTTGAGCCACAGGCACCGCCTCTTTTTTTTGAGACATTTATATTTATTTACATTTATTTATATATATTTATTACATTTATATTCTACATTTTTTTTTTTTTTTTTTTTTGAGACAGAGCCTCAAGCTGTCGCTCTGGGTAGAGTGCTTTGACATCACAGCTCACAGCAACCTCCAACTCCTGGGCTCAAGCGATTCTCCTGCCTCTGCCTTCCAAGGACTACAGGCGCCTGCCACAACGCCCAGCTATTTTTTTGATTGCAGTCGTCATTATTGTTTGGTGGGCCTGGGCTGGATTCTAACCTGCCAACTCAGGTATATGTGGTTGGCACCTTAGCTGCTTAAGCCACAGATGCCGAGCCAATCTGAGATATTGTCATCAAATTGGTTAACATAGCCTTCATGGCACCGGCACCCTCTTTGTTATTGTGTTAAGACATTTATAGTCTACTTTTTTTTTTTTTTTTGAGACAGAGCCTCAGGCTGTTGCTCTGGGTAGAGTACTGTGACATCACAGCTCACAGCAACCTCCAACTCCTGGGCTCAAGCGAGTCTCCTGCCTCCACCTCCCAAGTACCTGGGACTACAGACACCAGCACAACGCCTGGCTGTTTTTTGGTTGCAGCCGTCATTGTTGTTTGGCAGGCCCGTGCTAGATTCGAACCTGCCAGCTCAGGTGTATGTGGCTGGAGCCTTAGCCACTTGAGCCACAGGCGCTGAGCCATATGTTCTACATTTAGTAAATTTCACATGTACCCTTGTAAAATGCACCGTAGGTGTGGTCCCACCAATTACCCTCCCTCTACCCACCCTCCCTTCTCCCCTCCCCTCCCTCTTCCTTTTCCCGTGTTCTTGGGCTATAATTGGGTTATAGCTTTCATATGAAAGCTATAAATTAGTTTAATAGTAGGGCTGAGTACATTGGATGCTTTCTCTTCCATTCTTGAGATACTTTGTTAAGAAGAATATGTTCCATGTCCAGCTATTTTTGTTGTTGTTGTTGTTGTAGTTGTTGTCACTGTTGTTTAGCAGGCCTGGGCTGGGTTTGAACCCACCAGCCCCGGTGTATGTGACCAGTGCCCTTAACCACTGAGCTATGGGCGCCGAGCCCAGCATCATCATTATTATTGGCTTTTAATACCTACTATCCAAGTGCCTCAGAGAGACTGGGTTGGTTTCCATTCCTACCTGCAGTGTGTTAAGTCTCCCTTCCCCCTCCCACCACTCTCCTGAAGAGCAGGTCCTCCACATAGCCTGTGCAGGGAGGTGACCAGCCGGGTGTCTGGCATCCATTCCATGTTTATCCTTTCTCTCCCTCTTTCTGAGTTCTTTCCTTGGCCACAGGCATTGCCTTTCTGCATCATCCCTGGCCTTTTTGTCCAGCGGCCTTTTGTGTTGCTGCTTCTGACTCCTTGACCCTGGCTTCCTGCCTGTTCTGAGCAGGCCTTTGATTTTGAGGGATTTTTTGTAGATTTTCCCTCCACCCATCGTGGCTCCATGCAGTGGTCCCCTCTGGATCAGCCACCACTCTGAGGGCCCACAAATACAGGACTCAGACAACCAGAGGGCAAGAAGCAGGCTGAACACTGGAGTGTGGGGCTTTGTGGCTGAAGGAAGGTTTTATCCTTTCTTTGCTTCTCTGTCCAATTACATCAATACCCTCAGGAACCAATCAATCAGGGGATTGTCCTTGATTTGCATCCAGGAGGTCTAGCTGTCCCTGAAATGTATCTAAACCCTTGGCTTAAGTCCTTCTAGGATAGCAGGCTCCCAAGGATTCATGAGGAATGAGCAGCTGAGTATTTGGGTGGTAGGAACAGAGGGATCAATGGTCTTAAAGAAAGAACCTTCTGAGAGTCCAGAGACCAGGGCTGAATTCTGCATGTCCTGTGTGACCACAGTAGATACCTTTGGGGTGTCTGCCTAGCTCAATGCCACTCAGTCTGTACATTTGCTCCCCAGAGGGGGATGATCTTTGGTAACTTTCTAAAATTATTATATTAATTTTTCAGAGATGAGTCTTGCTATGTTGCCCAGGCTGGCCTTGAAATCCTGGGCACAAGCAATCTTCTTGCTTCAGCTTCTTGAATAGCAGGGACTACATGTGTATGTCACTGCCCCAGGCAGTAGCCTTTTTTTTTTTTTTTTTTTGCAGTTTTTGGCTGGGGCTGGGGTTGAACCCGCCACCTCCTGCATATGGGGCTGGCCCCCTACTCCTTTGAGCCACAAGTGCCACCCGGCAGTAGCCTTTTTTTTTTTTTATATGATATGACCCTGTTCCCCTCAGTCAAATTGATTGGACTAGGGGTGGGCATGGGATCCAAACTGGACTAATCAGATTCCATCTGAGAACTGGGATTTGAAATGGAATCTCTGCAAGAACATGAAACTGAGGTGAGAAAAAAGGAGAAAAGTGCATGCAGATGCAGAGAAGGGCAGCCTGCAAGACGAGCAAGAAGCAGATGTGCAGAGAGAGACGTTTGGCCTGGACTCTCTGTGGCATTCCAGTTCTTGGTTTCAGACCACAGAGAGGCCCTACTGTGTCCCTGCCATGGGGAGTCTATCAGGCACTCTAGTGCCCTCATAATAAAGCCCCCTCTTTTGCTTGAACTACCTCTGTAACCTACACAAATCTTGCCTAAGTTGGTGAACAGGGCTAAATAGCAATCTTCCTGAGCCTCCATTTCCACATGGGTAGGATAGGAACAGTAACAGTGCCTACTTCTCAGGATTGTTGAAGAAATTATATAAAATGTATTAATGTTTGTAGGGCCTTAAGCCAATGTTCATCCTGATTCATCAGAACTTGTGCCTCACTGGTTAAAATATTTTGAGTATAATCCTTGATCATATGTGAAAGAACTTTTTAAACCTTAAATGGGGTAAATTTGTGTGTGTGTGTGAGTGTGTGTGAGTATGCATGTAGACCTATACAGTAATTCCCCTTATCCAGGGGGTATACATTTCAAGACCCTCAGTGGATGCCTGAAACTTCAGACAGTACCAAACTGTATATATATTGTGTTTTTTCCTGTATATATATATATCTGTGATAAAGTTTAATCTATAAATTAGGTTCAGTAAGATATTAACAATAATAATAGATAATAAATAGAGCAATTATAGCAAACTAATAAGTTATGTGAATGTGGTCTCTCTCTAATGTCTTACTGTATCTTATGTACTATACTCACTCTTGTAGTGAGAGGTGACATGATGAAAAGCCTCTGTGATGAGATGAAATGAGGTGAATGATTCAGGCATCGGGATACATGTTGATTTCACTAAGAGTTTGAGGTTTCTGCATTTCTGGTGCTATGTCAGAAGGAAGAGCCTCTGCTTCCAGTGAGCCTGGATCTTCAAGCCTTCACGACATGGATGGTTGGATGTCAGGAGCAGTGGGTGTGGCTGACCCACAGTAGGATTTACACGGCATGCACACGGAACCAAGGGAGGATTCACATCCCAGGCGAGATGGAACAGGATGGCACAGGATGGCGTGAGATTTCATCGTGCTGCTTAGAATGGTGCACAATTTAAAGTTCAGGAATTATCTGTTTATGGACATTTTCCATTTAATATATATTTTTTCTGGAGACAGAGTCTCACTTTGTCACCTTGGTAAAGTGCTGTGGCATCATAGCTCACAGCAACCTCAAACTCCTGGGCTTAAGTGATTCTCTTGCCTCAGCCTCACGAGTAGCTGGGACTACAGGGACCCACCACAATGCCCGGCTATTGTTAGAGACGAGATCTCACTCTGGCTTAGGTTGGTCTCGAACCTGTGGGTTTAGGCAATCCACTCAGCCTCCCAAGTGCTAGGATTACAGGCATGAGCCACTGCACCCGGCCTCCATTTAATATTTTTTAACCGAGGTTGATTGCAGGTAACTGAAACTGCGGAAAGCAAAGCTATGAATGGGAGACTACTGCATTCCACTTCCCATCCCTTCCCCATTCTGACCTTCTCTCTACACTTCCCCATGGCCTTACCCAAGTCATTGTCCTTCTCTCAGCCTGGGTTTATTCACCAGCAAGTGAAGGGTTGAATGTATGACCTCTGAATTCTCTTCTGGCTGTGAGAGCTGAAAGTTGACTCAGCTAGCTAACGTAACACCTGGGGATGGTCCAGGTGTGCAGTAAGCTCATCTGTCTTCAGTTGCTGCTGGGGGGCTTAAGGCTGGGAGGCTGGGAGTCAGGGATTGTTCCAGATAATAAACGGAGGGTTGAGGGAGTCTGGTTCCATTCACTGCTCTGCCCTGCGTAGGTTATAGTTCTGAGTGAGTGTCTTATTTCAGGCATAATGATCCTATTGGTTGTCATCCTGTCAGTAGGGGACCACAGTAAGGCAAGTCTAGCTTTGCCGGAAAACCCAAGACTTCTGGAACACCAGCTGTAGCCTTATCTATGCCACGATTATAATTGGTCTGCAGATTCTTTCTCTTGGATTTCTCAGTTTAGGATGATGGGCAAGTTAGAACCAGGCTCAGGATCAGCCAAGCCCAGCTTGCTGTCACCAGGCCCATAGGCTCAAAGCAAAGATGCTTCACATTCCCTGGGCTTCCGTGACTGGAAACCTCAAGGCTTAGCGAAATCAAGTCTACTGACATTTCTAAACAACCCAGAAATTAATGGAGGTCAGTTTAAAAGGGTGGAGAGCTAGAACAGGGAGGTTTCATTTTCTTCGCTGCCAGTCACATAGAAGGGAATGAATCAAATCAGAAAGATGGCAAGGCTCAGTGCCAGTAGCACAGTGGTTATGGTGCCAGCCACATACACCAAGGCTGGCAGGTTCGAACCCGGCCCAGGGCCGGCTAAAACAACAATGACAACTGCAACAACAACAAAAAATAGCTGGGCGTTGTGGCAGATAATCTTCTTAAGCCCAAGGGTTTGAGGTTGCTGTGAGCTGTGATGTCAGAGCACTCTACTAAGGGGGACATAGTGACACTGTCTCAAAAAAAAGAAAGATGGCAAAACATAAGCCTCATGGCTAAAATGCTGCTGATTTCTAGACCAGCTGTGTTACCTTTTGCAAGTTACTTAACTTCTCTGAGCTTTAGTTTGTCCATCTGTAGAATGAACAGCTTGGACTGGATGGCTCCAAAGTTCTTTGTTGTGTGTTACTTTTATAATTCCCTGCATCTCAGAATGATAAACCCTGATATCATCATCAGCATGTTTGTTTGTCTATTTACTTATTTATTTGAGACAGGGTCTCACTTCATTGCCTTTGGTAGAGTGCCGTGGTATCATAGCTTATAGCAACCTCAACCTCTTGGGCCCAAACGATTCTCTTGTCTCAGCCTCCCAAGTAGCTGGGACTACAGGCACAGGCCACAACACCTGGCTATTTTTAGAGACTAGGTCTCACTCTGGCTCAGGCTTCTCTCAAACCTGGGAGCTCAGGCAATCCACCTGCTTCAGCCTCCCGGAGTGCTGGAATTACAGGCATGAGCTACCATGCCTGGCCTGTTCATTTATTTTTTTGAGATAGAATCTCACTTTGTTGCCCTGGGTAGATTGCTGTGGCATTGTAGCTCACAGTAACCTCGAACTCTTGGGCTCAAGCGATCCTCTTCTCTCAGCCTCCCAAGTAGCTGGAACAACAAGGGCCCATCACAATGCCCAGCTAATTTTTCTATTTTTGGTAGAGATGGGGTCTCCCTCTAGCTCAGTCTGGTCTTGAACCCCTGAGCTCAAGCAATGCTCCTGCCTTGGCCTCCCAGAGTGCTGGGATTACAGGTGTGAGCCACCGGCCCTGCCCAACAGCATGTTTTAGCAGGGTGGATACAAG
Organism: Loris lydekkerianus; assembly: GCA_963574355.1. Lineage (NCBI taxonomy): Eukaryota > Metazoa > Chordata > Mammalia > Primates > Lorisidae > Loris > Loris lydekkerianus. Next base: position 54,759 of record CAUYPK010170839.1, read on the forward strand.
GCTCAGAAAAAAAATGCCTGATAAAAATTTAGTGAAAAGGAAATGAGAAAAAAAAAATTAACGATAGAAGAAAATGATAGCAGTAAATGAATAGAAGGAAGAGAGATAAGGAATTTGTTTGTATGACCCTGTCTTGACATTGTTTGCTTACTCTGTGCTTGTAGCAAAATCAAGGAGCATCTGTATCAAGCCACCCTGAGCAAGAGGTTGAAAGTTAAAGGACCAAGGAGACTCTCAGGGTGGGGATGAAATTCTGCAGGTCTTCCTTAGGCTGCCGGAAGCCTGTTCTGGGCAGCAGCTTATGTAGAGGTTAACACAAGCTAGGGTTTCCCGCAGATCTGTGTCTGCATGCTGGCTTGGCCTTCTGTGTTTCTTTGAGCAAGTTACTGAAACTATGTGCTTTAGCTTCCTCAGTCATGAAACAGGGATCATGCTAGTGCTTGTGGTAGAGGGTTGTGGTAAGGATTAAACAAGATAAAGTGTGCACAGCAGCTTTCATAGAGACAGGTACATAGTTAGCTCTCAGTAATGGTTTTTGTCCTTTCTCTGTCTTGAATTGTAACTTCCAAGCAAGTAAATGGAAACTCCCTAAGGATTCTGCTTATACATGGTCATCCAGGCTTTCTTTCTTTTTTTTTGAGACAGAGTCTCACTATGTCACCCTTGGTACGGTGCAGTGGCGTCACAGCTTACAGCAACTTCAAACGCCTGGTCTTAAGCAATGCTCTTGCCTCAGCCTCCTGATAGTTGGTACTACAGGTGCCCCCCACAACACTGGGCTATTTTTAGAGACAAGGTCTCGTTCTGGCTCAGGCTGGTCTGGAAACCCTGAGCTCAGGCAATCCACTCACTTCAGCCTCCCAGAGTGCTAGTACACTCAGGCTTTTAAAATTCTTTTTATTTTGGGAGATGCCTGTGGCTCAAAGGATTAGGGTTCTGGCCCCATATACCGGAGGTGGCAGGTTCAAACCCAGCCCTGGCCAAAAACTGCAAAAAAAAAAAACCCAACAAACCACAAAAACCCCAAAACAAAACAAATAAAATAAAATACTCTTTGTTTCATAGAGAAAAAAAAAAGTACAGAACAAACTTGAGGGTATTTTCTCAAGTGTGGGTGGAGGAAGCTCACAGCATGTGAATTACCTGTGTACTTCTTAGGGCAGATTCCTGAGCTCTACCCCACAATTCTAATTCTGCATCAACTTCAGAATTCTAATTCTGAATTGAACTTTAGCAGTCATAGGAATCTGTTAAAATGTAGATTCTGATTCAGCAGGTAGAGGGGAGGGGCAGAAATTCTGCTTTCCAACAAGCTCCCAGGGTATGCCCGTGCCACTGGTCTGTGGATCACATTTTTAATAGCGATTTTAGAAGCGAGGCGTGGCGGCTCACACCTGTGATCCTAACACTCTGGGAGGCTGAGGCGGGTGCATTGCTTGAGCTCACGAGTTCAAGACCAGCCTGAACAAGAGTGAGACCCCCATCTCTGCTAAAAATAGAAAGACTGAGGCAAGAGGATTGCTTGAGCCTAAGAATAGGAGGTTGCTGTGAGCTATGATGCCACAGCACTCTATCTCAAAAACAAAACAAAACAAAACAATAGTGGCTCCATGTCTGTAGCACAGTGGTTAAGGTGCCAGCCACATGCATCGAGGCTGCCAGGTTTGAAACCAGCCCTAGCCAGCTAAACAACAATGACAACGGCAACAAAAAATAGCCGGGCATTATGGTGGGCATCTGTAGTCTCAGCTACTTGGGAGGCTGAGGCAAAAGACTCGCTTAAGCCCAAGAGTTTGAGGTTGCTGTGAGCTGTGACACCATGGCACTCTACCGAGGCCAACATAGTAAGACTCTATCTCAAAAACAAAACAAAACAAAAAAAAGTAGCAATTTTAGAGGCTGTCTGATTGTGGTGGTCATTAGTGCTTGTCACCAGATAGTTCTGGCACAAGGTAGGATTGTGCTTCCTAGCCCTGTGTGTTGTTTGGGTAGGGGCCATGTGACTAGTTCTAGCTAATAAACTGTGAGCAAAAAAGAGAAGTGCCATTCCCAGGACAAGACAGTTAATTGCTGGTTTGAGATCCTCCCAAGGTTTCTTTCCCTTTGACATAGCAACTGCCAGTGCTGTAACAGACAGGTTCTGGAGTGACAGGGTATGGGGCACAGTCCTCTGGGGGCCTGTGATGGCCACATACAACAAGACATACAGCCTTGTTGTCTTAAGTCATTGAGATCTGGGGGTTGTGTGTTACTCTAGCATAACCCAGCCCATCCTGACTGATAATCCACTCTAATCTTCATTTTACAAGAGAAGAAAGTAAGCCCAAGAGAAGTAACTTGTCTGTACTCTGACACCGGCTTAATGAAGGCTTAGGGCTCTGACTTCTAATCTCTTTTCCTTTCCATCAATTATTGTGTCTTTGGGTCTCCGGGAATATGTGCTGCATTCACATGTGTCATTTCCTTTTATCTTCACAATAACTGTTTGAGGTCAATAAAGTGTCATGTCATTCTTTTTTTTTCTTTTGAGACAGAGTTTCACTTTGTCACCTTCCGTAGAGTGTTGTGGTATCATAGCTCACAGCAACCTCAAACTCTTGGGCTTAAGCAATCCTCTTGCCTCAGCCTTCCAAGTAGCTGGGACTACAGGTGCTGGCACAATGCCCAGCTATTTTTAGAGATAGAGTCTCCCTCAAGCATGAGCTCAAGCAATCCACCTGCTTTGGCTCCCAGAGTGCTAGGATTATAGGTGTGAGTCACGGTGCCTGGCCTGTCATGTCATTCTTTTCTTTCCTTTTTTTTTTTCGACAGTTTCACTATGTCACCCTCGGTAGAGTGCTGTGGTGTCACAGCTCACAGCAACCTCAAACTCTTGGGCTTAAGTGATTCTCTTGCTTCAGCCTCCCAAGTAGCTGGGACTATAGGTGCCTGCCACAATACCCAGCTATTTTTGTTGTTGTTGTTGTTGTTGTAGTTGTCATTGTCCCAGGCCGGGTTTGAACCCACCAGCCTTGGTGCATGTGGCCGGTGCCAAGCTTCTTTTGTTGTTGTTGTTGTTTGGGATTCATGGAGGGTACAAAGAATTAGGTTACACTGATTGCATCTGTTGGATAAAGTCCCTTTTATATTGTGTCCTGCTCTCAAGAGGTGTGCCGTACACCGTGACTCCCACCCCCTTTCCTCTTCCCTTCTTCCCCACTCCCTCATTCCCCTACCCCTCTTTGTATTAGCTCATCTACAGTCTTCACATTAGAATTGAGTACATTGGATTCTCGCTTCTCCATTCTTGTGATGCTTTACGAAGAAGAATGTGTTTCAGCTCCATCCAGGTTAATACGAAAGATGTAAAGTCTCCATCTTTTTTAGTGGCTGAGTAGTATTCCATGGTATACATATGCCACTGCTTAATAATCCATTCCTGGGGTGGCGGGCATTTAGGCTGTTTCCACATTTTGGCAATTATAAATTGAGCTGTGATAAACAGTCTAGTGCAAATGTCCTTAGGATAAAATAATTTTTTTTCCTTCTGGGTAGATGCCTACTGGTGGGATTGCAGGATCAAATGGGAGGTCTAATTTGAATTCTTTGAGGATTCTCCATACTTCCTTCCCTGTCATGTCATACTCTATGTGAAGAAATGGAGGCCCAAGTTGTGTAGCAAGTATACAAGATTTGAATTTATGATCATCTAACCCAAAGCACACCATCTACCGTAGGTTTTCCAAAAAGATATTCCAATAATGGCAAACATGCCCATGATATTTACTTTATTCCGGGAAGTATTGTAAGTGCTTTAACTATTTAAATACTTATAACACTCCTATGAGGTAGATATTATCATTGTCAAAATCTTTACTTAAGAATAAGGATATTGAAGCAAGGAGAACTTAGCTAACTTGTCCAGGGTCATACAGCTAATAAGTGGGATGGCCAGGGTTTGAACCCGGGCGGCTGACTATAGAGTCCATGCTTATACTTATTTTACTACTATGAGCAAAGCTCATGTCTATACCTGTCTACTATGATATATATGTACACATGTGTATATATAGGTCATTTACACACATTAATTATATTACTATATATAATTTTTATTTGCTTCCTTAGATTTTGGGGTACTTTCTTTCCTACCAGATAGTTGTCATAGGACATTATTGTTCTAAGTTATTTTAGGGACCCCAGGCTGGGCACGTTGGCTCATGCCTGTAATCCCAGCACTCTGGGAGGCTGAGGCAGGTGGATTGCTTGATCTCAGGAGTTGGATACAGCCTGGGCAAGAGCAAGACTCCATCTCTAAAAATAGCTGGGCGTTGTGGTGGGCACCTGTGGTCCCAGATACTCAGGAGGCTGAGGCAAAACGCTCACTTGAGGCTTGGCACCTGCAGCACAGTAGTTACGGCTCTGGCCACATGCACCGAAGCTGGTGGGTTTGAATCGGGCCTGGGCCAGCTAAACAACAATGACAATTGCAACAAAAAAATAGCTGGACATTGTGGTGGGCCCGTATAGTCCCAGCTACTTGAGAGGCTGAAGCAAGAGAATTGCTTAAGCCCAAGAGTCCTAGAGTTGGAGATTGCTGTAAGCTGTGATGCCAAACAGTTTGAGAATTCTGTCTCAAAAAAAAAAAAAAAAGAATAATTTAGGGATCCCAGTATTGTATATATCCAATCATAATGTGATTAAAATTCTTTTTTCAACCTGAAAAGGTAGAAAAAAAACCCCTCTTTTCAAAGCTGGAGAAAAATAGTTCCCTTTTAACAACCCTGAAGCACCCAGCTGCTAATAAGCCCTGAGCCTCTGGGCCTCAAGTTCTCTAGCTCTCCACTTGTTCTTATACCTCTCAGGCCTTTCTTTGTTTGAGGTGATATTTCTGCTGCAGGCTTGAATGCCTCCTGCCCCCTGCCTGCCACATCTGGGCTTTGTGCAGAAGTTGCTCTCAAACCCTGGGCAAAAGCTCCTTGTCCTCTATGCTCTGAGTCTCCTTGTCACACACTACCTATGTTTCCAGGTGCCCCAAGACCCTGGGTCCAGGGTCTCTCTTGCCAGAACATGAATGTCAGTGGGAGCTTGACTCAGGTCCTAAGAGCTTTGTAGGTGGGCTACAAGCACAGGGAAGTGTCACTATGGGTATCTGCCATGGCGAATGGGTGGGACCCTTGTAGAGGCTTTTTTTTTTTTTTTTTTTTTTTTTTTTTTAATACAGATACAAGGCCTTGGTTTGTTTCCCATGCTGGAGTGCAGTGTCATCTTACTGCTTACTGCAGCTTTGAACTTCTGGGCTCAAGTGATCCCCCTGCCTGAGCCTTCTGAGTAGCTGGGAGTACGGGTACACCCAGCTTGCCCAGCAAATTTTTTCTTCTTTTTTTTTTAAAGACTGGGTCTTGCTTTATTGTGCTGGCTGGTCTTGAACTTCTGGCCTTAAGCAATACTCCCACCTTAGCCACCCCAGTTGCTAGGTTTGTAGGCATGAGACACTGCTTCTGGGTAGGCTTTTTTTCTTGTTGAAAATCTGTCACATGGCTCAGTGCCCATAGCACAGTGGTTATGGTGCCAGCCACATACACCAAAGGTGGTGGGTTTGCGGATTTGAAACCAGCTAAGCGACTGCAACAACAACAACAACAAAAAAAATAGCTGGGCATTGTGGCGGGCACCTGTAGTCCCAGCTACTTGGGAGGCTGAGGCAAGAGAATCGCTTAAGCCCAAAAGTTTGAGGTTGCTCTGAGCTGTGACGCTATGGCACTCTTTTGAGGGCTACAAAGTGAGACTGTCTCAAAAAAAAAAAAAAAAAAAAAAAAGAAAATAAAATCTGTCACATGCAAATGTCTTTTTGAAAGTCAAATTTTGTTTCTTAAGACACACATACACCACACACAAACACACAGCAGAGAAGAATTGGGAAAATGCATAATGTTGCAAATGCTTCAAGTCAGAAACAAGAAGAGGATTGCCAAGGCACTCCCTGCGCTGTGCATGGACAGGTGATTAAGGCACTGTTTAGCAGTGTTTAGGGAGGAATTGAGGTCTGGTGGACAAACATGGAGTTCTAACCACAGCCCAGTTATTAGTCCACGGGAAACATCCTGTTACTATTAAAAAGATGAAGTGCTTTTTTTTTTTTTTTTTTTTTAAGAACTTTCTAAAAGTCTTCCTTTCCATTCTGATTCAATTCAAGACTGAGAGGCAGGAAGGTCTCAGGGCAGCCATGCCTGCAACATTAGCTAATCAGACTCCCAAGAAACATTCCATTCCACTTAGGAGGGCTTTGGAGAATGGCTTGCTCATGGTGGCTTTTAAAAGAAACCAAGGGTTGCCAGGCTGAATGGGCTCCCCGTGGGGCTGGTGACCTGGTTCTAGGCTGCTGCCCAGCATGCCTGTCTGCTGGTGTATATTGGTAGACTTGTCCTCAAAAGGGGTTGCCGCACCTATTCCCTGTTCTTGGGGGATAGAGTAGGAAGTATTATACTCTGCCCCTACACATTCTAAATTTGAGGAAACTGAGGCCCAAGAAAGTAATACTAAAAGAAATAATAATATCCAATACACAGAGCATTTTGTAGTCACTTGTTTATAGATATTGAGGGAAGGTGTACTATAGCATGGTGGCAAGAAAGATATGGTTTCAGATCCTGGTTTTGCTACTCTGAAAACTCAGCCTCTCTGAGATTCAGGGTCATTGTTTGTAAAATATTAATAGTAATTATTATACATAGTTGTTGTAAAGAGTAGAAATAATTGATGTAAAATACCTAGATTAGGCATCATGCCTGTAGCTCAAGTGTTTAGGGCGCCAGCCACGTACACCGGAACTGACAGGTTCGAATCTAGTCTAGGCTTGCTAAATAACAATGACAACTACAACCCAAAAATAGCCGGGCGTTGTGGTGGGTGCCTGTAGTTCCAGCTATTTGGGAGGCTGCGGCAAGAGAATTGCTTAAGCCCAAGAGTTTGAGGTTGCTGTGAGCTGTGATGCCATGGCACTCTATCCAAGGTGACAGCTTGAGACTCTGTCTCAAAAAAACCCCCCCAAACCACACCTGGATTAGTACTGGCACCAGTAAGGACCTGATAAATGATCTTTATTGCTATTAGAAACATAACAGTGGGCTTTTTTTCCTCTTACATTTTGTTTGTTTATTTATATTTATTTATTTAGAGACAGAATCTCACTTTGTTGCCCTAGGTAGAGTGCTGTAGCATCATAGCTCACAGCAACCTCAACTCTTGGGCTCAAGCAATTCCTCTTGCCTCAGTTTTTCATTTTTAGTAGAGACAAGGGTCTCACTCTTGCTCAAGCTGTCTTGAACTCATGAGCTCAAGCAATCCACCTGCCTTGGACTCCCAGAGTGCTGAGATTATAGGCATAAGCCACTGCCCCTGGCTTTGTTTATTTATTTATATATTTTAATTAATTAATTAATTATTATTTTTTTTTTGTAGAGACAGAGTTTTACTTTATCGCTCTTGGTAGAGTGCTGTGGCATCACACAACTCACAGCAACCTCCCAACTCCTGGGCATAGGTGATTCTCTTGCCTTAGCCTCCCGAGTAGCTGAGACCACAGGCGCCTGCCACAACGCCCGGCTATTTTTTTTATTGCAGTTTGGCTGGGGCCGGGTTTGAACCCACACTCTCCGTATATGGGGCCAGGGCCCTACTCACTGAGCCACACTGCCCAGGTTTATTTCTTTTTAGAGACAGACTCTTGCTATGTTGCGTAGTCTGGAGTGCAGTGACTATTCATAGTTGTAATTCTAGAGCACTATACCCTTGAGGTCCTGGCCTTATGCGATCCTTCCATCTCAGTCTTTCAAGTAGCTGGGACTGTAAGAGTGTACCATCATGCCCAGTGCATAAAATATTTTCTAACCATTAAAAATACAGATTGCGGGTGGTGCCTGTAGCTCAGTGGGTAGGGCGCCAGCCCCATATACCAAGGGTTTACGGCTTTGAACCCAGCCCCGGCCAGCTAAAACAGCAGTGGCAACTGCAACAAAAATAGCTGGGCATTGTGGCGGGCGCCTATAGTCCCAGGTACTTGGGAGGCTGAGGCAAGAGAATCCCTGTAGCCCAAGAACTGGAGGTTGCTGTGACCTGTGATGTCACAGCTGTCTACCTAGGGTGACAAAGTGAGACTGTCTAAAAAAAAAAAAAAAAACCAACCCCCCCCCCAAAAAAAAAAAACAAATTGGGAGGCTTCACCCTATACAGGCTAAGGGAAAACATGGGAATCTATATGATAGATGGATGGAAAGTTCAGTGTGAGGAAGTAATTGCTTGAGCTAATGCCAACCCATAGATCTATGTTAAGAAGCCACTGGGTGACTTCTACCAGGCAATTTTGGAATGTATCCAGGATCCTTCCCCTCTAACTTCTTGGTTTGGCCCTTTTGTCCTCTATGCGTCTGGCCCTGTATTCAGTAAAGCTTTAGCCTTTACTTGAAGGGGACATGATTAAAAGCTCAAATACCATATATTCTTAAGGCAATGTGTTCTGAGCTTTATTCCCGAAAAGCTGTTTGCAAATGGAATTTGTTGTGTGCATGTGTGTATGTCTATGTGAGAGAGAACAGGCATATATTTAATACCTTAGTCTGCTATTCAAAGGAATGCATTTAATTTAACTAAATAAATATCACCTGAATGACTCTTATACATATATCCTGGTGATACAATAGCTAAGATGCAGGTCCTGTCTTGGAGGGCCTTACTTTGAGTCCAGTGAGGAAGATGGTTAAACAGGCAGTTACCAACCTGTGGTTAGATAAGGTCAAGCAGGGTCAGCGCCCATAGCACAGTGGTTACAGCCCTGACCACATACGCCGAGGCTGCGGGTTCGAACCCAGCCCGGGTCAGCTAAGCAACAATAACAACTGCAACAGAAAATAGCTGGGTGTTGTGGCAGGTGCCTGTAGTCCCAGCTACTTGGGAGGCTGAGGCAAGAGAATGGCTTAAGCCTAAGAGTTTGAGGTTGCTGTGAGCTGTGACGCCCCGACACTCTACTGAAGGCAACATAGTGAGACTCCGTCTCCAAAAATAAATAAATAAATAAAAAGATAAGGTCAAGCAAAGTAAGGTATAAGTGGATGGGGGAGAAGTGCGCCCAACTCAAGGTCTGGGCACTTGGGAAGTTCTTAGGAGGTGACATCCGAGGGAGAGGCCTATAAACTGGAATTGAGTCTTATATCTTTTTGCAAAGGAAATGATCTTTTCCTAATTTATCTGCAAGGAAAAATGAACTTTCACATCATGGTACCCCCTGATGTATTTATGTAATCATGCGGCTAAGCAGATGTTCAGGTATTGCTGTGTGCAAGGCATGAATGAGAGGTGGCAGGGCCACCAGGGGGAGGAGGGCTCAGCCCCTGCCCTTGGGGAGTTTACATCATACCTACTCAGGATTAATTTCATTTCTCATAGAGGTCATTAATCCAGTGTGATCTGTTTATGACTGAAGAGGTAGTTTATTATTTAGGCATTAAATCCCTTTACTGAAAAGGCTGTTTATTCAGTTTTATCACCATGAAGTGGGGAAATAGGGTCCTAACCAACACTTAAGCAGGGGCATACATTTTACCCATGAGAAAACTAAAGGGCATGCAACAGTTCACAGAGCTGTTTGCCCATCCAAGCCATGAATCTGGGTCTGTAGCGTCTGAGGCTGCCAGAAGACCTTGTGGCATCTTAAGTCAGGCTTTCCTTCCCTCTAGGAATCGTGGTACACCTTTTAAAGCACTTGTGTCTCTGGGCCGGCCCCATATACTGAGAGTGGCGGGTTTGAACTGGCACGGGCAAAACTGCAACAACAAAAAAAATAGCCAGGCATTGTGGCGGGTGCCTATAGTCCGAGCTACTTGGGAGGCTGAGGCAAGAGAATTGCCTAAGCCAGAGAGTTGGAGGTTGCTGTGAGCTGTGACAGCACAGCACTCTACTGAGGGTGACAAAGTGAGATTCTGTCTCTAAAAAAAAAAAAAGATTAAAAAATAAAGACCTCGCGTCTCTGCCTCAGGAAGGGGAGGGGGTGGAGAGGAACAGAAACCTTGTGAATTATGATAATTACATAACATTTAAACAAAACATGGTAAAATGTGTAAGTCAACAGGGTTGTCTTGTCTGTGTGTGCTGTCTGGTAGGAGTGCTGAATCCTTTAAGAGAAGGTGTGTTCCCATAGTGCTAATGGTGACCTGAGGCCCTTGGGGTGGGTGCCTGATGGTCTGTATTTTGCTGTACATAGAATCCAGCCTAGACTTATTATTCTGGCCTTTGAAGTCTGCACTAGATCTTAACTCCCCATCCTCCTATTCCCTGCTTCTCAGAAGTCCAAGCCTGAAGAACCTGCCTCCTAGTTTTTGCCTAGTTGCTCCCACTTCCTCAGACACTCTCCCCTCTGCCTGGTGAAATTCAACCCATCCTTCAAAGCCCAGCTCAGGTGTCACCTCTCCCTCTGGTTGGAATTAACCTCTCCCTTCCTCCCACTTCGTGATTTGGCCCTTTCTTTCATTACTTCTCCCTGGGCCGGTGCTTACCCCCCCTGGTCCTCAGCTCTCTCCTCTGTGCGCTGGCACAGTAGTAACATCTTCAGTCTTCTTTAACTCCTGTCAAGCCATGGAACTCTGACAATGTGGTGAAAGCTGCTGGAAGAGTGAATGCATCCCGAGACCCATCATGGGTCAGGCCAGGTGTTTGGGACTTCACTAACCATTACGTCCTTTAATCATCAGCCAAGTCTCTCTCCACAGGTAGTAGTATTATCTTTATTTCACACGCGAGGAGAGGCAGGCCCAGAGAGGTGAATCCCTCTCTGGAGCTCACACAGCTAGTACAACTAGCAGAGCCCGGTTTGCCACATGTCACAGCTAATCACAATTCTCCCCAGAGACAGGGATGGGGCGAACACAACGTACAGCACGCCTCCTATAATTCCGGGGTTCGCGCACTCCCAGCTCACCCGAGGGCCAAGGTTAAGAACGCCTCGGCCGGGTTGCTGCCTAGAAGCAGGCTTGGCTGTGCTCTCAGCAGGCGTCTCGGTCAACGCCTAGTGACCCAAACCCGGGGCTATGGATCTGGTCAGCGGCTGGGCAGCCAGTACTGAGGGGTACGGGCTGGAGGCGCTAGAGCAATGGAGCCGTGTCCCGGGTCCCAAGTCCCAGGAATGTGGGAGGGCTGGGCGGAGGGGCGGGCGAAGCGGGGGCGCTTCCTGGGGAGCCGCCGGGGCGCGCGCGGGGCACGCCGCCGCCCCCTCCCCGCCGCGCGCGCCGGCTCGGTGGGGGCGGGGGCTGCGGCGGGAGGGAGGCGAGGGGCCGCGGAGCTGTGCCGCCGCCCGGCCGGCCGGGGCGGGAGGAAGCGATGAATATTCAGAGAGGGAGGGAGGAGGGAGGGGGCTGAGCCCTAGCCGCGGCTCCCTGCAGCCCCAGCCGCATGACGCGCGGAGGAGGCAGCGGGAGCAGCCGCAGCCGCGGGAGCCGGGATCGGGGCGCCGCGCGCCGGGGGTGGGCGCCGCTTGCTCCGCCCCGCGAAGCCCCTGCGCGCTCAGGGACGCGGCCCCCCCGCGGCAGCCGCGCCAGGCTCCGGCGTGTGGCCGCGGCCGCCACCGCCGCTGCCATGTCCCCGGGGAAGCCCGGGGCGGGCGGAGCGGCGACGAGGCGGACGGGCTGGCGGAGGAGGCGGAGGCGGCGGCAGGAGGCGGCGACCACGGTGCCCGGGCTCCGCCGCTCGGCGGGACCCGATTCGCGCGTTCCGGGCACGTTCCAGGGCGCGCGGGGCATGAAGCCTGCGGCGCGGGAGGCGCGGCTGCCTCCGCGCTCACCGGGGCTGCGCTGGGCGCTGCCGCTGCTGCTGCTGGTGCTGCGCCGGGGCCAGGTAAGCCGCCCGGTGGGCCCCGGCGCGGGGCGGTAGGAGCGTGGGGGCGGGACGGGCATCTCCTGCACCTGCCGGGTAATCCCGCCTGGGGGTTCGGGGAAGGTGGCGAGGGGTCCGAGTCCTCGGAGCCCCCTCCTGGAGAGGGATTACGTGGACCCCGCCGGCCTCGGACGGCGGTGAACGAGCCCCTTCCCGGCTGCCCAGGACCAGGGGAGGGCGGCGGGATCCGGAGCCCCGGGGTGCCCCTCGCCTCCCCTCGGAAGCCCCTGCGAGGGCTCCAGGCCGTCTCTGGCCCAGCTCTTCCCGGAGCTGGTCACATCTGGCCAGCGCGGGCCCGGCTCACTGCCAGAGGCGGCCGAAGGGGGCGTGTTTGCGGAGGGCTCGGGACGCCGAGCGGGGCGGCCTGGCCAAGCGGCGGCCAACCTCCGACCCGGCCTGCAGGGGCTCGAGGGGCCGGGCCGAAGGGCAGCGGGGCGGCGGCCCGGGGGCTCCAGGGCAGGGCCCCAGGGCTGGGCGAGGCGCAGGACCTCCGGGCCGAGGGCGCTGCTTCTGGGGAAAGCTCCCAGCCCCGGGAAAAGGCCACTGGCAGGCGTTTCCCGAGGCGCCGTCATCTTCCCGGAGAAGGTGCTGGCTTTCCTGGGTGTTGATCTCTGCTTTGTGGTTGCCGGCGTCCCCCTCCCACCGCCCTTTCCCTTGCTTTACTTTTGCGATAATGCTGTGCCTGGCGTTTTGGTGACAGACCTTTTCCCTTCCTGGCATTTCCATGTGGGTGAGGCAGGGCAGCTGGGGGGCATTACGATTTCACCGATAGGGAACTGAGGGAGAGAAGCGAAAGAGAGGAATCGCCCAGCCTGAGCCCTGGGGGCTGAGCCAGTGGATTCTTCCTCGCAGTCTTCTGTGAGCCTGTGAGGGTCTTGAGCCCGCAGCGCAAAGTGGCATGATGATGACCTGTGCATTTTTCTAGTGAACATCTTGCTTGTTTTACACAGACCCTAGATCTAAGGAAGTGAGTTATTGACTGGGGATGGAACCTGGTAAATACAGGATTGTCTTAGAGCAGAAACATCACCCTGGGGCAGCAATGCCGTCCAGCAGGCAGGAGGAAAAGGGAGCAAGGCCGTAGGCTGTGCAACCCTGAGCGCAGAGAGGGTCACTGTGGGTGCAGATTCCTCAGAAGGTTTAGACTGGGCGCTCCAGAGGGCAGGAAGGCAGAGTGACCTCCTGCAGAGGGTCCTGTACACATCAGGAGACTAGCTCCAGCACCAGGTATCAGGGCTGGACTTGCTTTTTAGTCTCTTCCCATCCTCAGTTAACGGCATCCATAGAATGGGTGAATGGAATTGTTTGAGTTTTCACTGGCCAGTGTCTCCAATAGTTTTGTAAACGTTAAGGGATTTCTGTATGGGATTATTGTTAAGGTACAGTGTGAATGGGTAGATGGACTTCTCGTGTCCCTGTAAGGAAATTTCATGGAGAGCAGTCTCTGAAATTAAAAAAAAAAAAAAAGCCTCATATTTGAAGATCTTTTGTACCAAAGTTTATACCAAAAAAATTCTTTGATCTTCATTTATTTTTAGTTTCATTTGATACATAATTCAGTAGAACCACCATAGTCAACCACCTGCCTACACTGACCACCTCCTTAGGTTGACTTAATTTTCATGATGGAACATACACCGTTTGTACATATCAGGCCTAGTTCCTTAATGTCGACCACCTTGGCGTGTTGACCAGTTTGTTACAGTCCCTCGTGTGTCAACTTACAGAGGTTCTGCTGTATTTATTTTTTTGCTTCAACCATGTTGGTTGTTGCTAGCTGTGCTTAGAATCAGCAAAACGTTTCATGGGTAAATTTATTTCTTGCCCAATCCCTCCTTGTATTTCACTAGCATATTGCCACCCTATACGTGTCCTGTATTCACATATTTCCTTCCTCTATAGTTCTTCTGTAGAAACTCAAGAGGAGTTCTTTTTATTTCTAATTTTCAGATACATCATAAAGTAGAACATAAAAGTGCTCTGAAGAAACATCTTCAAAATCCACATTCAGTAGTTCATTTTGATATTGGCTATTGCAGAGAATCAACGTTTTTTTTTGAGTTGAATCAGACTTTCAAGATGGCTCAGACCCTTCAAGCCTTAGATGAACATAGTAGGGTCCAAAGAGGACAGTGAGCAGGCCAAAGTCACCTGGCAAGGTAATAGAGAAGCCAGGATTAGAACCTGGGTTGCCTGCCTGCCTGTGCCTAGTGTTTTCATAGTGTATGGTTTTTTTTTTTTTCTGCCATATTTTTATTTTGATATAACTTTTTTTTGAGAGAGAGAGTCTTAAGCTGTTGCCCTGGGTAAAGTGCCATAGTGTCATAGCTCACAGTAACCTTCAACTCTTGGGCTAAAGTGATCCTCCTGTCTCAGTTTTTCTATTTTTAGTAGAGACAGGGTCTCACTTTTGCTCAGGCTGGTTTTGAGCTCATGAACTCAAGCTATCCACCTGACTCAGCCTCCCAGAGGGCTAGGATTACAGGTGTGAGCCTCTGTGCCTGGCCTTCTGATATAACTTTTAACCATAGGCACAGTGCTACATTATTGTGGATTTCCCAAACTGTGTCTATAAATTGAGTTTTTCAAAGTCGAATCATATGTTAGATATTTCTAAAGTTTGTTTAGAAAGGTATCAGACTATCTCTCTAACGATTGATTGGTTTTGTGAGGTTTGGATTACATGTATGTGTGTATGTGTTTGTTTTAGGCTAGAATCTACTGTAGTAGGTTAAAAACATGGACAAATTGTGGAAAAGATGAAGCTCTGCTCGGACATTAACGAGGACGGGTGTGGAAGCTGGAAAGCTGAGATGCCGGAAGACTTAGTACTTAGTAGGCCAGGAAAAGCAATTTTTGAACCTGGCATCTCATTCCTCTCCTCCAAGACAGGAAGGACGGTTAGGGATGATTCCAACATGAGGACTTTGCTGGACAATGTCTGACTCCACCCTTTCTCATAGCATTTTGCACACTAGTTTTGGTTTATGTGTATGTTATAGGCAATGTGACAAAGCAGTTTTTCCCTCTGTCTCCTTTGGAGAACTGTAATCCTGACAGATTCTTCAAGAAATCAGTTTGATGTGAGCTGCTTTAGAGAAATGAAAAAAGCTGGTGACTAATAGCTATTTTGTTGGTCTTGTAGTGTTTTGGATTTGCTTTTTCTTTGCTTTCTTGTTTTCGGGTGAATAATAATTGTTTGTGTTTATTATCTATTATTATAGCTAATCCTTAAGCTGATTATTTGCCTGCTTTACCCAGAGTACCAAATATGTTTTGACTCCTCTATAAACTACTTGTTAGATTCTTACACGAGTGACTTTAAATATTGTATTTTTTGTTTTTCTTCAGAACAACAACAGAAACACCAAATGATTATGTTTTGTTTGCAGGCAGTTTAAGAAAACAGAGTGCTTTGGTTTATGGTTAGACTGTGACTTTGAGCTGACTTCAAGTTCAGACCCACGATAAAGATAACCATGGAATACCCAGGCTTTCCTCTGCCAAGAGAATCCTGGCTCCCAAATGAGCAATTTCGGTCAGCAAAGGGGTTATTTAGCTCCTGAAAGTAATTTTTGCTTGGGGTTGAGGTTGAGGCAGAGCTGCTGAATGACTGTAGGCCTAGGTTTAGCAAGAGTATTATCAGTAATCACTTCTTAGTTCATTCAGTTCTTGGTGGAGGGAATTATTTTGAGGACAAGAGGCAGTTTTCTGTCTATTTCCCCTCCAACGTAATGCCACTGATGGTAGTGTAATTAATAGGTAACATCATGCATGGTAGGCACTGAGCTAAGGGTTTTAATACATTGTCTTGTTTGACTGTTTGAGAAGTACTAAGAGGTTGGTGCTATTCTGCTATTTTTTTTAAATTTGTTTATTATGAGACAGAGTTTCACTTTGTCACCCCTGGTAGAGTTCTGTGGAGTCACAGCTCACAGCAACCTCAGACTCCTGGGCTCAAGTGATTTTCTTGCCTCAGCGTCCTAAGTAGCTGGGATTACAGGCACCTGCCATAATACCTGGCTATCTTTTCTTTTCTTTTCTTTTTGTTGTTTTAGTTTTCATCACTGTCTTAGCTGGCCCAGGCTGGGTTCAAACCTGCAGCCTCCATGTATGTGGCTGGTGCGCTACCCACCGAGCTACAGGCACCCTCCAAGTTGGTGCTATTCATGTTCTCATTTTATTTGAGAGAAAAGTGAGGTTCAGAACTTGCCAAGGGTTCATAACTAGTATGTGGCAGAGCCAGGCCCGATGTCCCCACAGCCCCAGGTTACTGTGGCAGAAGTCATGTGTGAGTTAGAGGTTTTCAATGTGCACCTAGTAGATGAGGTAGCAGTAGACTTTCTGGCAAGGACAGTCTCCTGGGGCCTGATCTCTACCAGGGCAGAGTCATTTGGGTTCTTTGCATCTAAAATGCTACGTGCATTTGGAACACAGATAACCCAGGTACCCTCTTTCCTGCTCACTTTTCTTTGGGGCCTGACTTTATAAGGCAAGGCTGCATTACTGGAGACAAAACAGGGTCTGAAGCAGACCTGGATGTGCGTCTTCTCCGTGACACTTAGTAGCTGCCTGAACTTGGGCAAGTCACTTAACCTCTGTGACTCTTCATTTCCTTATCTGAAAAATGGGACTAATACTTCCTGCTTCACTGGGTGGTTGAGGGGATCAGACGAGATAAAAGAGGAACTGCTGCGTAAAACCTAAAGCACGCCCCAGTGCTGGTAGTGGCTGCGGCTCTGACTTGGGGAGAAGAAATGGGGCTCCAGATCATTAGTTCATATAACAAATATTTATCAAGCCTTTTCTGCAGAATGGTATGGAATAACCCTGGGAGTATGTAAGGTGGACTTTGCTCAAGCACTAAGCTCTATTATTTATTTTTTTTTTGTGACAGAGTCTCAAGTTGTTGCCCTGGGTAGAGTGCCGAGGTATCATAGCTCACAGCAACCTCCAACTCTTAGGCTCAAGCGATCCTCTTGCCTCAGTTTTTCTGTTTTTAGTAGAGATTGGGGGGGGTCTCGCTTTTGCTCAGGCTGGTC
Organism: Loris lydekkerianus; assembly: GCA_963574355.1. NCBI lineage: Eukaryota > Metazoa > Chordata > Mammalia > Primates > Lorisidae > Loris > Loris lydekkerianus. The sequence goes on from CAUYPK010170839.1 coordinate 71,699, forward strand.
TTGAACTCGTGAACTTAAGCTGTCTACCCACCCTGGCCTCCTAGAATGATAGGATTACAGGCGTGAGCTACTACGCCCGGCCTCTTTCTTATTTATTTGTTTTATTTTTGAGACAGAGTCTCACTATGTTGCCCTTGGTAGAATGCCATGGTGTCACAGCTCACAGCAACCTCAAACTCTTTGGCTTAAGCGATTTTCTTGCTTCAACCTCCCAAGTAGCTGGGACTACAGGCACCTGCCACAATACCCGGCTATTTTTTTGTTGCAGTTGTCATGGTTGTTTAGCTGGCCAGGGTCGGGTTTGAACCTGCCACCCTTGGTGTATGTGGCTGGTGCCGTAATCACTGTGCTACAGGGGCTGAGCCTATTTATTTATTTTTTTGAGATAAAGTCTCACTCTGTTGCCCTGGGTAGAGTGCCCTGGAGTCATGGCTCACAGCAACCTCAAACTCTTGGGCTCAAGTGGTCCTCTTGCCTCAGCCTCCCCAATAGCTGGGACTACAGGTGCCTACCACATCACCTCATTAATTTTTCTGTTTTTAGAGATGGGATCTTGCTCTTGATCAGGCTGGTCTTGAGCTCCGGAGGTCAAGCAGTCCACCCACTTTGACCTCCCAATGTGCTAGGATTATAGGCATGAACCACCGTGCCTAAACGCTTTTTTTCAAATGTTAAGAATTATTTATTTTATAGGGTCTTGGTTAAAAATAAAGTAAGCTGCATGTCAAGCCCATGATTTTATAGGTAGGATGAAGCTAAATGTAGTGTCACAATAAATGTATTTGTTTAAATTTAATAAAAAGTCCATCTAAAGGAAAACATTGAGTAAATAATTGTGTAAAGTATGATGTGGTATAGACAGATTTTAAAGGTGATAAATTGCCTAAGTTTGGGGGCAGGCATGAGCAAAGGCTGTAGTGGGGAGCAAGCGGCAGCTTCTTGGCTCTCGCCAGCTCTGGGGGTGAGATCACAGCTAACCAGTCTCCGTTGTGAGTTGTGGCACCCTTCAGAGAAAGGGCTAGCTCTGGATTTGCCAGAGCTAGCCGCAGGTATCTCAGACCAGAGAAATCCATAATAATTTTGTCACCACCTTGCATGACTGGCTTTCCAGTGGCTTTTCTGGTGACCCCTCCGAGGACAGGAGCTGTAGGAAATTTGTTATTACTTCCTTATTAGTGATAGCTGTAGTCATCCCATTGTCTCAGAATTTCCCTGGCATGTAAATGCCAGGATTAGAGGTGGCAGTGAGACAGCAGATGGGGGGCATTTTGAAAATGAAGTAATATCAGTCAGTTCCCACAAAAGGGCTAATTTTAAACATGCAAATAATTTTCAGTTCCACTTTTCCTTCTTCCTGTTAGAGGAAAGCTGTCCCCCGTTGCCATTTCTGAGGCTTGGGCAGACAATGAGGTTATTATGCTACAAACTCTCTGCTTCTCCAGCGCAGGAACTGGGTGCTGTTTGTCTGGGTGCCTGTTCTAGGACCCAGTCCAGTGTTATTTTGTGGCTCCCTGAGTATGTAAGTGAGTGAATATTAAAAGTTAACACCAACATGGATAGGGTCTACAACTCAGGGGTTCTTAATCTTTCTGGGAGTGGTGGGTAAGGGTGTGTGTGTGGGATAGGCCCTTCTAGCATAAATAAAGGAAGGATCTTCTCTCCTGAAGGAATGCACATGTGCATTGGATAGAGTATTGTATCCAATTTCAGGAGTTTCATGGACTCTTACTTAAAACCGTCCATAAAGCCCAGGTTAAAATATCTCCAGTCTAAAGCTATATGAGGTTAGGAAAGTGTTAGTCTTCTTCAAAGATAACCATTGTGAATATCCTTGGTTTCCTTCCAGGAAGAAAATGTTTTTCTTTCTTTTTTTTTTTTTCCGTAGAGACAGACTCTCATTTTATTGCCCTGGGTAGAGTGCTGTGGTGTCACAGCTCACAGCCACCTCCAACTCCTGGGCTTAGGCGATTCTCCTGCCTCAGCCTCCCCAGCAGCTGGGACTACAGGCGCCTGCCACAACGCCCGGCTATTTTTTTTGTTGCAGTTTGGCTGGAGCCGGGTTTGAACCCCCCACCCTTGGTATATGGGGCCGGCGCCCTACTCACTAGGTCACAGGTGCCGCCTGGAAGAAAATGTTTTTATGTGATGTAGGTGAGTACTTATTTTCTTCTTTTTAAGAAATTACCTTAAGGGAATATTATATATACATGTTCACTACTTAGCCTTTTAATTTACTCAGTTATCTTGGAGATATTTTCTGTCTATATGTAGAGTTGTAATTCATTCTTAGAAATGATTACTTGGTAGTGTGCTGATGTGTGAGTTTCCCATGATTTATTTGTCCATTCCTCTACCAATGGATACTTCAGTTGGTTCGGTACACTCCCCTCCCATATCACAAATCAGGCATCCCAGAATGTGTCTGGTGCATATTTCTTGTAACCTTCACAAATATGTCCATAAGGTAAATTTCTAGTTTTAGGATTACTGAATTAGAGGGCACATACATTTAAAAGTTTGATAGTTGGCGGGGCACGATGGCTCACGCCTGTAATCCTAGCACTTTGGGAGACTGAAGTGGGTGGATTGCCTGAGCTCACGGGGGTTTGAGACCAGCCTGAGCAAGAGCAAGACCCTGTCTCTAAAAATAGCTGAGTGTGGTGGTAGGCATCTGTAGTCCCAGCTACTGGGGAGGCTGAGGCAAGAGGATCGCTTGAGCCCAAGAGTTTGAGATTGTTGTGAGCTGTGATGTCATAGCCCTCTACTGAGGGCAACAAAGTAAGACTCTGTCTCCAAAAAAAGAAAAAAATTCTTTTTGATAGTTGTTTTTAAATTGTCCTCCAGAAACATTGAGCTAGTTTGTAGCTGCACCCAAAGTTTGGAGAGTGTCTTTCTTTCTTATACTTACCTGAATTGAAGATTGTTAAATGTTTAAATGGGTGCTAGTCTGAGAAGTGAAACATTGTGTCTTGTTATTTTATTCATATCTTTAATTTGAGTTAGTTGAGTATTTTTTTCCTTATGCTTTGGGCAATTTGCATTTCTTTCTTCTTTTTTTTTTTTGGTTAACTCCCTGTTCATTAAAAAAAAAACAAAACAACAAACCACGTAGTCTTTTTGTGATTGATTTGTACAAGCTCTTTGTAAACTAAGAAAATTAGTCCTTTCATTCTTATTTGTGTTGCAAATACATTTTTCCCCAACTATTTTAGATGTAACTCTTGTTCCCTAGGAACTCAGATAAATAAGACCCTTGGGTAGTGAAGAGAGCATAAAATTTGGAACCAGACTGTTTGGTTGGAGTCCTGGTGTGTACCACCTCACTAGCTGTGTGATCTTGGGCAGGTACCTTGACCTTTTTGATCCTTGGTATTCATAGTCCTAAAATACTAACAATAGTAGTGTCTCACACAAGATAGTTGGATAAGTTAAATGTGATCACCTTATGCTCAAGTTCCTTGTGTGGCTTGGTGCCCATAGCACAGTGGTTACAGCGCCAGCCATATATACTGAGGATGGTGGGTTTGAATCCAGCCGGGGCCAGCTAAACAACAATGACAACTGCAACAAAAAATAGCTGGGTGTTGTGGCGGGTGCCTGTAGTCCCAGCTACTTGGGAGGCTGAGGCAAGAGAATTGCTTAAGCCCAAGAGTTTGAGTTCGCTGTGAGGTGTGATGCCACAGCACTCTACCAAGGACAACATAGTGAGACTCTGTCTCAAAAACAAAACAAAACAAAACAAAGTTCCTTGTAAATAGATGTGGAAACTTAATAGCATTTTATGGAATACTAAGGTATACCATTTACTGAAGAGTTAGATTCAAAAGTTAGGGCAAAAGACCATAATTATGAATTGAATTGTCAAAATTATGCTATAAAATCTCTTAAATTAGGTTTAAGAGATTAAATCCACAGTGGATTGTGTGTTTTCTGTACATACACATGAATGCATTCACACACACACACACACACACACACACACACGGATGTATTAAAATGTGTAATGTAGGCCTGGCGTGGTGGCTCACACCTATAATTCCAGCCCTTTTTATATTGGCTTGAGCATTTTCTCTTTGTTTTTTGACCTGGCTAGCTCTGGTATGGCCTCCTCCTGTCTCTGGGTACATTTTCTATAGGGTTAGGAAGAGTTATTTTAAGCCACCAATGGAAAATTTAAAGACATAATCCATGGCTATAACTGTGGGAGATGGGAGCTGAGAGTCTGTGCTGATTTGCCACCTGTTTCCAAGGCAGCAAGGTGATGTTGCGATTCCTGCTTCTGGCTGAGGGGCCTGTGCGTTTTCATTTCATTGTGTCATGGGCGAATCTTCCTCCTTGTGAGCTGACTGTGCTTGTGGTCCTGTTCCTGAGGCTGGGAGAGGGAGACCTGCAGGGAGATTGTTCTGAGTTTGGAGGAAGATTGCTGCCTGGTGCTTAGAGCAGGGGCTTTGGAAGCAGACAAACCTGACTTCTCCACCTCCTTAGCTATGGGACATTGGGCCTACTCTTTTAATGCTTGGAGCCTCATTTATCCTCATCTGAGTAATGGGGACAATATGCTGGGCACAGTGGCACACGCCTGTAATCCCAGCCTTTGGGAGGCAGAAGTGGGCGGATTGCCTGAGCTCACAGGTTCAAGACCAGGCTGAGCCAGAGTTGAGATCTTATCTTTAAAACAATAGCTAGACGTTGTGGTGGGTGCCTGTAGTCCCAGCTACTTGGCAGGCTGAGGCAAGAGAATTGCTTAATCCCAAGAGTTTGAGGTTGCTGTGAGCTGTAACACTATGACACTATTGAGGGTGACAAAGTGAGACTATGTCTGAAGAAAAAAATGGTGACAATATAGAATACCTACTTTGTAGGATTGCTGTGGAGAAGTATTATAAATATTATAGATCTTCATGATAAATGCTTAGCAGGAAATAAACTCTAAATACATACTGGCTGCTGTTTTATCTTTTTTTTTTTTTTTTTTTTGGCTGGGTTTGAACCCACCACCTCCGGCATCGGCGGGCTGCGTCTTACTCCTCTGAGCCAAAGGCACTGCCCCTATTATCTTGTTTCGCTGAGATGCTGGCATAATTTACTATTTAAAAAAATTAAATTTTTTTTTTTTTTTTTTTTTTTTTTTTTTTGAGACAGAGCTTCAAGCTATTGACCTGGGTAGAGTGCTGTGACATCACAGCTCACAGCAACCTCAACTCCTGGGCTTAAGTGATTCTCTTGCCTTAGCCTCCCAAGTAGCTGGGACTACAGGCACCCGCCACAACAGCCGGCTATTTTTTGGTTGTAGTTGTCGTTGTTTGGCAGGCCTGGGCCAGATTTGAACCTGCCAGCTCTGGTGTATGTGGCTGGCACCTTAGTCACTTGAGTGACAGGTGCCACCAAAAAAAAAAAAAAAATTAAAAAAATTTTAACCTTACAGTTTATGAGGCCCTTTAACATATATCAACTCATTCAGTCTTTGCTACATCTCATTTAAGATGCTCCTCAGAGTGGTATAACTGACTTCCTCGATTCAGGTATCGAGTCTTTTGCACAATAATATATGTTCATTGTGTAGCCCACTTTTAAGGACTACTAAAATTTAGAATTAGCTTCTAAGAGGCAAATTGGTTCTCTAGTTTGGTTGATATGTAAATATTAGGTTGAACCATATAAAATTACTATTTTTCGTCCATTGAATATCAGCAATTATATATGGTTCCGAGCTAATATGTTCCAGAAAATGTAGTTCTAAAATGAAGTTCAGAAAACCAAATCATAGACTTACATTCTGTAGTGCAGTATATTTGAAACCATGGGTCAATAAAATCAATTCAATGAATTATGACCAGTATTTAAAAAATGGTAGAATAGACAATTATCAGTGTTTACTGGTAGGTATTGTGTCATGAATCTCATTTCAGTTATATGTGTGTGTGTGTGTGTGTGTGTGTGTGTGAGAGAGATTGTGTGTGTACTAAATTGCATATAAATTCCATTTCTTATTATTGCCAATATCCCCTGGAAGTCACTGTTGTAGGGACTGGAAGAGTGAAAGGTGCTCAGTGGGAGATGGAGGTGGCTTCTGTTTCCAGAGAGAGTAAAAAGCCAGTGTAAAGTCCACAGTTAAGGACAAAGCATTGTTAGTGCTTCTATGTGTAGCTGGAAACCATCACGCAGCAGCTGGTGCAAGAAGGACCAGATCCTGGAGAGCCACTCTAGGAAGGGAGTGGGTCAGCCCAAATCTGAGGAGGTTGTCTTTAAGTAGCTGCCCTTCCAGAAACTTCCAGGGGAGCACCCTAGTCAGAGCCCCGTGGTTTTTTGGTAAATGTGTTTGTTAGAGAACCAGCTCTACCACGTGTACTTTTAAAAGGGACATACAACCACGAAGGAGAGCTGAGGTCACCTCCCTCTGGTTAGCAATGGGCACCTCATCTCGGCCCTGCCCGACCTGCCAGCTGCGCTGCCCACCTCACCTCCATGGTGACCCACATGGGCCTGAGAAAACCGTCGTAGCTGTCTGGAGGATCTTGACTCCCACGTTGATTTGATTCTCATATGAATCAGTTCAGTTTTTTTTGAATATAAAAAACTAAAAATACAGCTAAATAAGGAAAGAGAGCAAAATCACCTGTAATCTCCACCCTACCCCCAAGTTAACGCCTAGTATCATTTTGGTGGGTGATCTTTGTCTTTTTAATAGCATGGTCTACCAATTTTTACTAAAATAGGATAACCTCCTACACATGGGCTTTGTAACTTACATTCTTTTCCCAGTTGGGGTAAATGTCTCCCTAGGGGTACCCCAGGAAACCACAACATAAACATGAGGCTTCTTCCTGAAGGTCACTCTTACTCAGTGGAAAGTACTTTGAAATGTTGTTTGAAAACAAACAAACACGGACATATTATAGACCCAATATCAGATTTGCATCAAGACTTTTTTGAATAACTGCAGGAGATAATAGAGAAATTTCTACCATACAGACCCTTGAGGATGAGTTCACTCTCCTCTGCTATTCTCTGGGGAATTTGGGGGTAGTTTGTGACATGCTGGCAATATATTGTAAACATTTTTCCCTGGAAGTTAATATTCTTTTCTTGTATAACTTTTACCTTTTGTATCCCATTCCATTATATGGAGGTACTTTAACCAATTAGCTCTATATTTAGGCTTCTAGTTTGTATTTTTTTTTTTTTTTTTTTTAAGACAGAGTCTCACTCTGCCACTGTGGGTAGTGTACCATGGTACACAGTTCACATGGTACACAGTTCACCATGGTGTCACAGTTCACAGCAACCCCGAACTTTTAGGCTCCAGTGATCCTCTTGCCTCAGCCTCCCAAGTAGCTGGGACTACAGGCACCCATTACCATGCCTGGATGTGTAAATTAAAAAAAAAAATTAGTTTTTAATTTTTAGTAGAAACAGGGTCTTGATCTTGCTCGGGCTGGTCTCCATCTCCTGAACTCAACCAATCTGCCCATCTTGGCCTCTGAGAGTACTAGGATTATAGGTTGGAGCCACCGTGCCTGGCCTTTTCTAGTTTGTTTCTAAAAGTTTTTGCCACATGAGCGTTGTTCTTTCGGCTTTGTAGTTAGATCTCTGATGATCATCTTAAGATAAGTTAAATAATAAAAATGACAGTAGCATCTGGGCGTGGTGGCTTACAACTATAATCCTAGCACTTTGGGAGGCCAAGGTGGGTGGAACCTTGAGATCAGGAGTTCAGGACCAGCCTGAGCAAGTGGGAGACCCCGTCTCTAAAAATAGCTGGGCGTTGTGGTGGGCACCTGTAGTCCCAGCTACTTGGGGGGCTGAGGCAAGAGAATCGCCACACCCAGGAGTTGGAGGATGCTGTGAGCTCTGACTCCAGAGCACTCTACCGAGGGTAACAAAGTGAGACTCTGTCTCAAAAAACAAAACAAACAAACTAAAAAACCAAAACAATAGCAGCTACGTTAGGTTGACTATTATGAATTGCTGTCAGCACGGTATACGTATTAAATTGTTTAACTGTGATGAAGGAAACTGAGGCTCAGACCATCCACCGGCTAGTTGTGCCCTTCCTTTGGGACCCCAGGGGGAGCTGGACAGGAGAGTCTGTACTGGCCAGTGTGTGTCTGAGTTTCCCAGAAGGACAGTTTCCCAAGGGCCGTTCTCACAGCTGGGAGGGACATCTTCCTGTGGGGATTATTGGTACTCACCACTCAGGGCCTTGAAATGGCAGGAGTGAAATGATTCCCAAAGCCCCAGAAGACAAGAGCATCCTTGCCCTGGAGTTTAGGTCTTGGAGCTGTGAGGTGGTGAAGGCTGTCAGAGCCTGTGGGACTTGATCCCGATCTAATGAATAACATAATGGCATTGTGTTGGGGTGTTGGCCTTCTGGTTGGATTTCATAGAGATTGAAATCAGGCATGGATGACGTGACTTCAGGGTTCCTGCAAGAAGAGGAACATGGGAAAAGCACGGGCTTTGGTGTCAGCTGAAGTGGGGATCCAGATCCATGCTGTCCCCCGGTAGCCATGTGACTCTGTGTCTGCCCAGGGACTGAAGCCTCTCAGAACCTGGAGAATGGGTAGTACCAGTCAGATTGTGGTATTCTTAGAGTTAAACAAGGTGCTCAATCCAGACTGTGGCACTGAGTAGGCCTGTATGTTCACTCTCCCACACCCCCCTCTTTGTTAACATCTCCTAACTTTGGGGTACAGAGTGACACACAGAGCTGGCTAGGGTTGCCACGCACCCTAGGTATGGGGAGACCTGTTCTGAGGTGTTCGGACAACTGCCAGCCTTGATGCCAGGGACATTTGTCATCTAGAGTGGTTGGTACTCGCTGCGCAAAGAGAAATTGTTGGGGATGGGAGATGGGTGCTCTTATGTAGGATGATGTGTTGGGGGGTACTCAGACCTCCAGCCTCTGTCTGACCCTAGTTTATCACCAGACTTTCGATTTCTTTTGGAAGATGCACATGGTGCCTTTGCTCTTCCCTGGAATCTGACATTTAGGCTTTGTACCTAAGTGTGGTTGGGATGAGGACAGCTCCTTTTTCCCTAGACCAGAGTTTCTCAACCTCAAACTACTGACATTTTGGGCTGGATAATTGATTGTTGTGGGAGGCTGTCCTTTCTGTGCACTGTGAGATGTTAGCAGCATCCCCAGCCATTGCTCACTAGTATGCCAGGCACACCCACTCCCCCAGAGACCAGAAATGTCTCCCCATATTGCCAAATGTCCCTGGAGGGGAAGATTACCCTGGTTGAGAACCTGTACTTTACATGTTACCTTTTTTTTTTGATGTTACCTGCTTTGAAGTCTTGGTGAAGTGGCCTATGCCCTGACAGATTTACCAGGTGGAGCTGGCTGTCCTTCCATTCCCATGTTGTCAACCTCAAGTTGGAAATTGACTTCCTCCCAGTGAGACAGGAGGTTTGCACTAACAAGAGCATTTGTACATGTGATAAATAGGTCTCAGAAGGGACCCACATCTGATTCCCTGCACACTGACTCTGTACTGTTTGGATGCCCTGGGAAAGTAAGCACAGGACTGAGAGTCTTTTGGCAAGTTTCCCTGTGCATTCTCAGCCTCATCTTCCTCCTCAGTAAAATGGGAGTAACTGATATTCCCCCACCCTGCCTGGGGCAGGGAAGGAAGCCTGTGCTAATATGATTGATACTTGCCATGCTGAGCTCTGCTGCAGGGGATGTGAAGTCGAAGGAAAGGCCTCACCATTTATTAGGAGCTGGGAGGCCAAATGTGCCAAGTTCCACACAAGAGGTATGCCCGGTCAGAGGGAGATCCCATTACAAAGAGATTCACCGCCAAGTTCCTACTCCTACCAGCTCCCTGGAGCAATTTTCAGCTTTTAGTGTTTAGAGGCCTTAGGGCATAAAACTAGAGAGAAGGCCTTACAGCCAGTAGCAGTGAGAACAGCAGGAAAGAGGCAGCGGGAGCAACCCTCCTAAAGGAGCTTTCTGTAAACTGTGTTCACACAATTTGTCAGGAATGCATCACTTAGTGAAGCCAAGGAGGAGCTCCCAACTCATTGTTGGATGGACCTGGGCAGGATGTACTGTTGTCTTGGGGTTCGATTTTTTTTTTTTTTGTTATCCACAATTCCAACAGGTTATTCTGAGGTGCCCTCTGGACTGTCATGTACTGTGTGCTGGGCGTGCTCTCATTTCACCTTACCATTATCATGTCCATTTTGGAGATGAGGCACCTGGAGGTGAAGGGACGTGCCCAGAGCCCAGGTATGTGGCTGTCCTGTATTCTCACTTCTGTTCCTCTGTGATCAGCAGCAACTTATCATAGTGGCTTTTAAAGCCTGAATTCTCTCCTGTGCCAAATGGGGTTAATAAACACCTCAGAGGATTGCATTTGAGATTCCCAGAGAGAATGTATGTGAGGCCTTTGGCATGGTGCCTGGCACACAGAGAGTGCTCCATACATACCAGCTGCTGTCATTATTATTGTTTCAACTACCAGTGATCGCAGAGGGCACCTGCTTTGACAAGCTTTTCCAGCAATGCAGACTGGTTTGCCCTGAGCATACATACAGTCTATCGTAAGCCCGTCTCCGTAAATAAATGTTGGGGATATAGCTGCTGGGGAAGGCATTACCTGGAGTGGACGAAGAGTCTGAGGTTCTGAGTGGACGAAGAGTCTGAGGTTCTGAGGTTTGGGAAGTAAAGTGAAACCTGCCCTTAGGGTGGAACGTGTGATCTAATGGTCTGACCAGCCTCAAATCATCTGAGGTCTGTGCCATGCAACTTGGTAGTTAAGGATTACTAATAAGAGGGGCCAGGCTTGGCGGCTCAGGTTTGTAATCCCAGCACTCTGGGAGGCCAAGCTGGGGGTATTGCTTGGGCTCAGGAGTTTGAAACCAGCCTAAGCAAGAGCGAGACCTGTCTCTAAAAAATAGCCAGGGTTGTGGCTGGCACCTATAGTTGCAGCTACTCGGGAGGCTGAGAGTTGAGCCTAAGAGTTTGAGGTTGCTGTGAGCTATGAGGCCATGGCACTCAACCCCAGGGCAACTGAGTGAGACTCTGTCTCCCCTCCCCCCACAAAACGAAAAAACGATTACTAGTAAGAAGATAAAAAGTATCTTCCTCTCAAAGGATATCAGGTTTGGAAAAGACCTTAGGGACATTAGGCTAAGCAAGACAAATGGGTTCAAGTTTGTGTTTATCTTCGAAGGATTGAAAGTAGCAGCTTAGTCCTACTTAGAGGGATTCTCTGACCACTTGGGTTGTCCTGGCTCAGCAGGAGACTGTACTGGGATCAATTAGTGATGTCTGTCGTGGCCATAAGAAGGGAAAGGAGGGCCATACATGCTGTTTATTTGTGATCTTTGGTTACATCTGAGAACATTGAGTCATGAGACTTGCCCTGTGGGGGTCACCTAGGAAGTCATAAGAGCACAAAAATTGGCTTGGTGCCCGTAGTACAGAGGTTACAGCACCGGCCACATACACTGAGGCTGGCAGGTTTGAACCTGGCCCACACCAGCTAAACAACAATGACAACTGCAACAAAAGAAAGAGCGGGACATTGTGGCGGGAGCCTGTAGTCCCAGCTACTTGGGAGGCTGAGGCAGGAGAATCACTTAAGCCCAAGAGTTTGAGGTTGCTCTGAGCTGGAACACCACAGCTCTCTACTGTGAGGGACACAGTGAGACTGTCTCAAAAAAAAAAAAAGCACAAAAATCTCTTTTGAAAGGGATCTCTTAAGAATGTTGATTCTTGAGTTTCATCTTTGAGAAAATGGTTTTTGCTTTACTGGATAGGAGGAACTCACTAATTCTAGAGGCAGAATGTTCTGTCTTTGGGCCACCCTCCAGATTAGTATTATACTTACGTCTTTGAGGTAAAAAGGCCTTGGAAGCCCCTTTAGGTGGGCTCTTCTCCCTTGTGACTGCACCTGGCAAGCTTTTGGAACATACCAGTTGGAGTTTCCTACCCAAGACCAATAGCATCTGGATATCTGGGTGGGCACACAACATTCCAGAATTGGTATTTTCTTTTCCAAGCTCTGCATGCAATGTTAATATATAGTCATATAGTCAGGGTTGGGAACTGTTTTTGGAAACAAAGAGAAAGGGAGCATGGTTGCCCAAGGTGTGCAGGGTTAGTGGCACAACGAGACGGAAACTAGGGAAGAAGTGACCCTGCCCCTTTCAAGTGCCAGCCATATGTAAAGGTTCTTTCAGTTTTATGCAAGATGCTGCTGCTTGTCCCACAGATTGAGTCATGTTATGCCCGTGCTCTGCACCCTACGTGGTTTCATACTGCTCCAGGTATAAACTGAAACAGTGGCCTGCAAGACCCTGAACCTCTGGTGTGGGAGGTCAGACCCCTTCCTTCCTCTGACCTCATCCCAGCCCCCTGCCCCCTGTTCACTGAGAATGGTAATCACTTGTCACTTGGCCGTGTAGTAGCAGAAGCTGGACTTACTCTGCCTTCCTCCCTCAGGGCCTAGGGCTGCCCTCCTAGCTCCCTCTTACCACTCAGGCCCCTTCATCCCATTGTCCTGCTTCATTTCCTCTCATCTTTACCATCGGCTCCTTTCTGTCTGTCTCCCTGCTTCCTAGAATAAGAACTTCAGGAGGGTAGGAATGGTTTCTTCTTGCCTAGAACACAGCCTGCCTCAGAAAGATGTTTGTTGAGAAATGAATTGAAAGACCCACCTGACACGGGGCTGGTATTATTCCCAGCTTCCAATTGGCTAGACTGCCTCTCGGTCCCATATCACTTCTAGTCTTTCTTACCTTTTGCAGTGATAGGCCTAAATTGTGTGTGTGTGTATGTGTGTGTGTGTGTGTGTGTGTGTGCGCGCGCGCGCGTGTGTGTGTGTGTGTGTGTGTGTGTGTGTGGGGAGGGCGGGGTGATCATAATAATGGGTGAGATTAGCTTGTTCTGGTAGAAAGAGCATAGATTTTGGAGTCTTGTTTTGGGTTTGAATCCCAACACTGCCTCTTGCTAGCTATGTGATCTAGGCAAATTAATGAACCTCTCTGAGATTCAGTTTTCTTGTCTGCAAAATGAAATTGCAAAACTAATTGCGTTGAATGCTTTCTGTGTGCCAGGCACTTTACTAAGTGCCTTCTGTGCCTTGACTGAGAGAATCCTGATGGCAACCTAATGACGTGGGTCTCTTCTTGTTGCCTTCATTGGGCAGGAGAGGAAAATGAGATACAGAGAAGTTAGGCAACCAGCCTGAGGGCACACAGCTCATCATTTGAGGAGCCAGGGCTCACGCCTAGGCTGCCTGGGGCTAGAGTCAGAGTGTTAGGAATTTGTGAAATCCTGCTCACATGCCCTGAGAAGGTAGTGGTGCAGAGACCCTGCGCTCAGTAAACGTTAGTTACTCCTCCCCCTTTGACATTTGCTTTCCAGTGACATTTAAGTTTTCATACTGTTTTGTTGTAAAGTTGGTGACAAAAGTGCCAATTTCCTGTCTGTTGGACGTGCCCACTTCCAGACACAGCTTCTGTTGCTAAGGCCTCGGGGAGTACACCTCTCAGACTGAGCAGGGTGCACAGTGTTTTGGGCCTCGGCACTCAGGGAGGATGGACAAATGAGTGCTTTTTCCAATTAAAACTTTTTTTCTGCCTCAAATATTTATCGAGTGCCAGCCAATGTGACTATGATCAATTAAAAAATACTAAAACAATAATTTGCAGTCCTGGTGCCCCAACTCATCAATCCTTTATTTTTCCATGATTGGTTTACCTGGGTGCTTTTTTTGCTTGTGATTATTTTTACTGGAAGGTGTACTTTGTGACTGTGATGGGCCTGACGTGGGTGTCACCTTACTGAGCAAGTTTCCTGGGCAGCTTTGCTGTTTTGATAAACGGAAGGAGGAGCAGCCAGAGCTGCAAACAATGGCTCTAGTTTGGGGCAGGCAGGCCGCAGTCTTCATGTGATGCCAGGCAGCTTCCAAATGAGTTTACTTATTTTTAAAAAATTTCTTTTTTCCTAATTCTGTAAGAGTGGTATAACAACATTAAAATAAATTCAGAAACTAGAGAAAGGGGAAAAAAGGCCATTTGTCTTCCTCATCATAGAACTATTCTAATTTAAAAGTAGTTATAGTTATGACTTATTTATTCCAGGTGGTTTTTTTTTTTTTTTTTGAAATAATGGTAAGCATAGAGCAGGGCCAGTTTCATTTCACTTTCATGCCAAACGGCTAAATGGAGAGAACACTTTTTTCCATGGTAATACATGAATGCTAAAAACCATAATTTTTAATAACTGTGGAACTGTAATTCACCTAATTTTCCTATTTAGAGATTAAGCAGCAGCTAAATTTTTACCATTAAAAGTAATGCAGGGACGAATATGTTCACGAATAGAGTGTTTTCTATGAGGCAGAAATTATTTCTTCAGGATGAATTTCCAGATATCTTACTAATTTTTTTCTTTTTGAGGCAGAGTCTCACTCTGTCACCCTTGGTAGAGTACCATGATGTCATAGCTCACAGCAACCTCAAATTCTTAAAGCAGTTCTCTTGTCTCAGCCTCCCAAGTAGCTGGGGTACTCACCACAACACCTGGCTATTTTTAGAGATGGGGTGGAGGGGGTGGGAGGGGTCTCACTCTGGCTCAGGCTAGTTTTGAACTGGTGAGCTAAGGCGATCCACCTGCCTTGGTCTTATAGCGTGCTAGGGTTATAAGCGTGAGCCACCTGGCCTGGCCCATTTTACTAATATTTGGTATCACTTCCCAAACAACTTTCCAAAAGAGATGTATTATTTACATTGCCATCAGAATGTATGAGACTGCCTGTTAGATTACTCCCACCTCAGCACTGGTTTTTAACTTTTTTGTTTTTGAGACAGAGTCTCACTGGGTAGAGGGCCATGGTATCATAGCTCATAGCAACTTCAAATTCTTGGCCTCAAGCAATCCTTTTCCTTAGTCTCCTGAGTAGCTGGGACTATAGGTTCCTGCCACAATGCCCTGCTGTTTCTTTTCTTTCTTTTTTTTTTTTTTTTTCCTATTTTTAATAGAGCCGGGGTAGGGATGGGGTCTCGCTCTTGCTCAGGCTGGTCTCAAACTCTTGAGCTCAGGCAATCCACCCGCTTCGGCCGTCCAGAGTGCTAGGATTACAGATTATAGGCGTGAACCACTGCTGAGCCTAGCCAGTTTTGTCATTTTTTAAAAATAAGGTTTTAAATTTCATATTTGCTTGTTGGAGACATGCCAGCTGTGCTGTGTGGTGGCTGTCTCACACCACTTTCTGACTGCGTGTGACTCACATAGAGCCTTTTTTTTATGATTTTTTTTTTTTTTTTAAACAGAGTCTTATTTTGTCATCCTCAGTAGAGTGCTGTGCATTATAGCTCACAGCAACCTGAAACTCTTGGGCTAAGCGATTATCTTGCCTTTGCCCCTGAAGAAGCTGGGACTACAGGCGCTTGCCAGAACGCCTGGCTACTTTTAGAGATGAGATCTCACTCTGGCTCAGACTGGTCTTGAACCTGTGAGCTCAGGCAATCCGCCTGCCTCGACCTCTCAGAGTGCTAGGATTACAGATGTGAGCCACCGCGCCTGGCCTTTCTGATCCTTTAAAAAAAAATGCTCAGGGAAAATGTCAAGCTCCTGTCTATGTTTTGTAACTGTCATCTGTACTTGTCTGGTGGTACCAGACAAGAAAAATTCTCACTGTAGCCAGAAACCAGCTGAGCCTAGTTGTGTATTACCTGACTGCAGAGACCATCAGGTATACTCAATTCACTTTTAGAGCTAATTTTAGGAGCACCTGTTCTGCAATATCTGGCTTTAAATTCAAATAATGTGATTGTGGGATGAACACTTGCAGAATGAAATGTGACCGAGCACCTACTAGCTGTCTAGGCGTGTCCTGCCTGGTTATATCTGAGAAGAGGCAGCATATGCTAGCACTGTGGGAAGAGAATGTTGAGTTCAAATCCCAGCTTTGCCCTGTTTGTCATGACCTTGATCATGTTCCTCTTCTGCTTCCTCCCTATCCCCCTCCACCACCCACCTAAGTTTCCCCACTTGTATGTCAGGCTGACAGTGGGCCAATGTCGAGATTAAGGACATTATTTTATCAAGGATTTTGCACACAGGAAGGTCATGATGGTGGTTATTAAAATAGTATTGACCTGAGGAGAGGACAGAAGAGGTGATAAACAGGCTGGTCCAAGTCTCTTCCCATTAGGAGGTTCCAGCTTTGTTGAGAGATAGATGGGCTGGCTAGAGACAGTTAACTGTCCTTATTTCTTTCTTTCTGGGTTTTTTTTTTTTTTTTTTTTTTTGGTGACAGACTTTTCCTCTGTTTCCCTGACTAGAGTGCAGTGGCATTCTCATAACTCACCACGGCAACCTTGAATCCCTGGGTTCAATGGATCCTCCTGCTTCAGCCTTCCAAGTAGCTGGGACTACAAGTGCATACCATCACGCCCGGCTAATTTTGTATTTTTTGTCACTCAGGCTGGTCTCAATCTCCTGGTCTCCAGCAATATCCTCCCACCTCAGCTTCCCAAAGTGGTAGGATTTTAGGTGTGAGACATTACCCTGGGCAAATTTATCCTTATAAATGTGTGCAGTTCTGATGGGCACAGTGGCTCACGCCTAGAATCCTAGCTCTCTGGGAGGCCAAGGTGGGAGGATTGCCTGAGCTCAGGAGTTTGAGACTAGTCTGAGCAAGAGCAAGATGCTGTCTCTAAAAAATAGCCCAGCTTTGTGGCAGGCATCTGTAGTTTCAGCTACTTGGGAGGCAGAGGCAAGAGGATCTCTTGAGCCCAATAGTCTGAGGTTGCTGTGAGCTATGACGCCACAGCACTATACCATGGGGGACAAAGTGAGTGTCTGCCTTAAAAAAAAAAAGTTCAATTGTTTTATTATATTCAGAATTGTGCACCCAATACCACTATCTAGTTCCCGAATATTTTCATTACTCACAAAAGAGGCCCTACAATCCATTAGTAGTCACTCCGTTTTTCTCCTTATCACTGGCAACTGCTAATTTGCTTTTTGTTTCTGTGAATTTGCTTATTTTGTGTATTTCATGTAACTGGAATCATAGAGTGTATGTCCTTTGATTCTGGCTTTTTTTGCCTTGCATGCTGTTTTCACAATCCGTCCACATGGCAACAAGCATCAGTGCTTCATACCTTTTTTTGCCAAATGATATTCCATCTTAGGGATAGACCATGTTTTATTTATTCTTCCATGAGTTGGTGGACATTTGTGTTATTTCTACTTTTTGCTACTATGAACATTTGTGTACTTTTTTTTTTAGAGACAGAGTCTTATTTTGTTGTCCTCGGTGCGTCACAGCTCACAGCAACCTGCAGCTCCTGGGCTTAGGCGATTCTCTTGTCTCAGCCTCTGGAGTAGCTGGAACTACAGGTGCCTGCTACAACGCCCGGCTATTTTTTGTTGCAGTTTGGCTGGGGCTGGGTTCGAACCCAGTTTGGCTGGGTATCAGGGGCTGGTTCCCTATTCACTGAGCCACAGGCACTGCCCCTTTTGTTTATTTTTTTTTTTTCTGAGACAAAGTCTCACTTTGTTGCCCCTGGTAGAGTGTTGTGGCATCATAGCTCACAGCAACCTCAGACTCCTGGGCTTAAGGGATCTTCTTGCCTCACCCTCCCTAGTAGCTGGAACTATAGGTGCCCGCCACAAAGCCAGGCTATTTTTTAGAGACAGAGTTTTGCTCTTGTTCAGGTTGGTCTCAAACTCCTGAACTCAGGTGATCCTCCCTCTCCAGCCTCCCCCCCAGAGTGCTAGGATTATAGGCATGAGCCTATGTACCTATGTATATGCCTGGCCTGTGTACTGGTTTTTATGACATGTGTTTTCATTTTGTGGGGGATTTTGACCTGGGGAGCGGTGTTTGGAGCCTTTGGCAGGGTGGGCTAGGAGAAGCCTGTACCTCGCCTCCCCTTAGTGGGCCAGGTCAAGTTTTAAGTGACCCTTTGAGGCAGGGTCTGTTATTATCCCTTTTTTTTTTTTTTTACAGATGAGGGCACTTAGGCTTAGTGAGTAAGTTGCATGGCTGAAAAGTGGCAGATCCCAGCTCTGGCCAGCTCTTAGCTGGCCTGTAGGCCCTTGCCCCCAGTAGACCAGGTGACTGTGGTGGCCTCACTGGGAGGGACCCAGAGGCTGAGTGGTGCTGCAGAGAGGCAACAAGCTGGACAGGTTGGGGTGTGTGTACTGGGGTGACAGCTAACAGCGGAGGGGAAATGCGTCAGAGGCAGCACCACTAGGACCTGCTGTGAAGATGTGGTGGGAGGCGGAATGCTGAATTAGAGTCTGGAGAGTGTGTAGAATTCTTGGTGTGACCTTGTGACCTTGGGATAATTTCCTTTGAGCTTCACCTTCCTCATCTAGAATTTGGGCTCTTGTCTTGGCTTCCTGCCTCCCTCAAGGCTGATGGGATTTAGGCATGAGAAAGAGAAGGAGGACTGGGGGTGGGGCCTGGGGGGTGGAAGGAGAGGTGGGTGGGGCTGGGGGGTAGAATCTGTTAGAACCTGCAGAGCTGATGAGGGGGTGAGGACATACAGCAGGTGCAGGTGGGTGTGGAAGGAGGTAGCCTGCTGGCTGGGAGGATATCCCTGTTCATTTAGGGGAGTTCTGAATCCTGCAGAATTTCCTACCCAGAGGCTAATGAGCTTGTTGTACTATAGAAACTAACGATTTTTCCTAGTATGGATTTGAATTTGAGCTGTTGTTTCTGGGAAGAGTTTGATGTTGACCCATGAAGCATCAGCAGCACACCTCGATCTTCCTCACCCCTCCCTCATTCCTGCTGGGCATGACCTTAAAACTGGTGAGGCTTTCCTGGGTCATGAAGGTTACCCCAGGGCCTTGCCTGTCTGCACCTGTCTCTCTTCAAGTCGCGAGGCTGACCATCCTCTTTATCACCGGCTTGCAGCTTGCCTGGGTTTTGTAAAAAGCTGGTCATTGCCTGTTAGAAAATAAAGACAGAACCCTCCCTTTTGGGGTTGGTGTTGTGATGACTTGCTCTTGCTCTGACTTCATGGTTTTGCTGGGTTGTTATGAATCAGTCACTTAATTTTTTTTTAAAGTATGACAAACATATTTATCTTAACATGGGAAACTAGGCTTATGTGCTGCAAGCCAGATGATTTTTAAAAATACTTAGTTACGGCTCGGTGCCTATAGCTCAAGCAGCTAAGGCGCCAGCCACATACACCAGAGTTGGCGGGTTCGAATCGAGTCTGGGCCCGCCAAACAACAATGACAACTACAACCAAAAAAATATCTGGGCATTGTGGCAGGCGCCTGTAGTCTCAGCTACTTGGGAGGCTGAAGCAAGAGAATCGCTTAAGCCCAGGAGTTACAGGTTGCCGTGAGCTGTGATGCCACAGCACTCTACTCAGGGCCACAGCTGAGGCTCTGTCTCAGAAAACAAACAAACAAACAAAAAACCCCAACAACTTAGTTAGAGTTCTTCCCCTACCCCTGAATCAGAGAGCTATCCAGTGTGTTCCCCTCTGTCCCGACCAGTGCCCGCATAAGGGTTAGCTAAGAGCCAGCCAGAGCTGGGCGTGGGGTCCCTTCCTCCTGTGTGTTCCTGCTCTCTTTCCGACAGATAGCAGCTCTTCAGTTAAGAGCTGTACTTACGAGTTTGCCTCATTGATGTGCAGTCACTTGTTATTTAAAAAACCTGATCAGGTCCAAGAACCTCTTTCAGAGCAACATGGGATCCTGAGTGTCATCTAATGCAAACAGAGATGTTGAAACCAGGGCCCAGAGAGGGGAAGCGACTTACCCAATATTGCACAGCTGGTCTCAGTGTGAGCCTGTGGGAGCCCAGCTTCCTGACTCTAGCCCCTTGTTCTTTCCACCCTGCTCTCACTGAAGTTCCGGTGGTGCACACACAGGATACTCAGGAGCCTGTCTTTGGTGCTGGGTTTCTGGGGTTGAGTTCTGACATGTGCCAGCTGATCTGCTGAAGGGGAGAGGGGGTCCGTGTGAGGCTGGGGTGGGGTTAGATCCATTCCTTATGGGGGAAAAGTTGAAGGAGTCTGTTAGATTCTGGAATCTCTGCGGTTTTTGGCCCTTTGAGGGGAGGCTGAGCGTGTCTTGTCCCAGGAGGTTGGCTGCTCACACCTTCCACTCCTGTTTATTGTGTTTGCGTCCCACAGAGAAATCAACCCAGTAACCCAATGAACTTATTGTCAGCAAAACTGGGAGGTGGTTTGGAGAAGAAAAATAGTTCCTTCTATAATAAAACTTGGTGATACAACGTTGAAAGTCATTGTCTTACTCATGTGTGTCTGAGATAAGTCACACAATTGGTGGTATCAGGGGCCCAGGGTTTCCCCCTGTGAGGACCCAGTGGGATGAACTGCATGTGGGGTGGTCTATTAAAAAACAAGAAGCCATGTGTTGGAAACAACCTAAATGTTAAGCAATAGGGGGATTGCTGAAACTGGGGATTACTATGCAGCCATTACAAATGTTTTGAAAGGTTTAATGATATGGGAAGGTGTTTATAATTTAAGAAATGTAAAGATGTGGGCTACAAATAAAGCACCCACCTAATTTGGTAAAATAGTCCAACAGACCTCAAACTTGAAAACGTGCTTTGTGGGCAGCGCCTGTGGCTCAAAGGAGTAGGGCGCCGGCCCCATATGCTGGAGATGGCGGGTTCAAACCTAACCCTGGCCAAAACCACAAAAAAAAAAAAAAAAAAAGAAAACGTGCTTTGTATGGCTATGTGGGTGTGCTGTGAGGGGGAGCCTAACAGCGAGCTAGGTAGGCCTGGGCCACGCCTGGCCTTTGCCACGTTTGACCTTTCCAAGCTCAGGAAAGCTGATCTATTAAAAGGGAATAGTACCTTATCTCTTTGGGCTGTAGAGTTAGATATCAGGGCTTTCAGACAAAGGGCTTTTGTGCAGCGTGGCTCTGATCAGACCAGACCAAGTTATGTATTGCTCTGAGCCCACCAAGGCTGCCCAGTGCTTTCTGGATATTGTTAAGTTCTTTGGGTCAGCACACAGGGCAGTGTTTCTGGACATACACACTTTGGGAGCTCCCCACCCCAAACTTCTTTCAGTTCCTCCAGTGTGCCACACTATTGCTTGCCACGAGGCCCTTGCACATGGTGGAGTAACTCTTGTTTCTCCGTCTCCCTGAACAGACTGAGTTCCCCAAGGGCACCATGTCATAGGGCCTGGGAACCCAATGGAGCTTAGTAAGTAATTGATGAATTGAAGAGGTGGGACTTGAGTTGGGCCTTTACATAAAGAGTGTGGTTTGGTGAGTAGGGTGGGAGCATCGTTGAGAAGATGGGCTGGACAGAGGGCTGTGGTGGTCACTACTGCCTATTCAGGGACCAGGCCTCCTGGGCAAAGGCAGACATCAACTTTGGTGAACATGCTTTTCAGCTTTCATTGTCACATGAAGTCACCACACGTTGTAAGGCACTTAATCTAATCCACAAATTTGAGCAATTTTGCTACCTTTTTTAGCTTGGCCTGTGTATAAGGGATCTGTCTGGACTAAGCCTGTGCATAAGGCCACACTCATTGTGCTTAAAGTAGTAAGAGCTGGACTTGGGGGCAGAAGATGGCCTGGAAGTAGAGAAATGCCTATTAGGGGCCCAGAGTGTTCCGAGTGTTTTCATGGGCATTATTCCCAGTTAGCAGAGTACAGCTCAAAATGTGCTGGGCCACATGTGTGTGATCATGTTAATGCGGAGAGTGCCGCTTCTCCTCCCCTGTTTAAATGAACACATAATGCTAAGTGTCAGGCACCATTTAAAAAAGTTGTATTGAAATACTCATAATGTAAAATTAGTCATTTTCACCCTTTTTGAGTGTACAGTTCAGTGGCATTAAGTACATATACAGTGTTGTACGGCCAGCCATCACTGCTGTCTATTTCAGGCATGGTTTTTGTGCTTTACGGAACTCATTGAGTCTTCACTGCATCCTGATGAGGAACTGCAGTTTTGTATCTTTTCTGAGTTGAGGAGTCTGAGGTGCAGAGGAGTTTAGTAACTTGCCCAAGGGCCGTGCTGGAGCTAGTATTCTAACCCTAGGGAGCCCGGTACTGTTAATTTTCTTTCTTTTCCCTTTTTTTTTTTAACCCCAGCAAAGCTAGAAATGGAGCTTCTTTTTAATATTGGATCTCTTGCTTTTTTGCAATATTGGATCTCTTGCTGTTTTGCAATATTGACTCAAATGAACCAAAAAACACCACTGGGGCCAGATGATGCCCATTTCTGCTGTGACCCTGGCAGGGCCCTGTGCTCTCTCCCTTGCCTGTCCCCAGGGCACTTGCATCCTCACAAGAGTCCCCAGAACTTGGGGCTTTGTTCTCCTGTTGGTGCAGTGAAATTGCTGAGCAGAGAGGTGGAATACCTTGTTTGAGGTCCCCTAGCGGGAAGTGGTGGAGTCAGGATTCCAGCCAGGCAGCTGAACTCTAGAGTGGGCTCTGTTCCCTCTGCCTCCTGCCCAGGGGTGGGCTGGGCTCTGCAAAGTGTTACTAGGGAAGGGGAAAGGATGGATCTCCTGTGAGCTCTGACTGGTGCCAGACATTATGCTAGGCACTTTCTCTCACTTTAATTCATGTAGCCCTCACTACAATCCTGAGGCTGGTGGGGGTTCTTATTTCACAGATGTGAAAACTGAGACTTAAGTCAGGTGGCTTGCCAGGCTCACATGGGGGTGGAGGAGCAAAGCCAGGATTTGAACTTGGGTCTGAGAGACTGCTAAGCCTGTGATATTCTTTCTTTCCTGTGGGAAGGTAGTAATTTCAGTTTTAAAATATACTTGCTTAGGGAGAGAGGGCCAGGAAGATCTAGGCCCACTGTGTTGACATGACAGTAGGGCGGTTTCCATCGATGTGTATTTTGTAGTTTGGGTGGCTGGGGAGGACCAGTGTCTCACAAGCTCACACTTAGGGTATGGCTTGGGGGAACTGTGAAGTGGGTACCCCTGGGGTGAGTGCAGTGCTAGCCATTGCCCCAGTTTTTCTTTTGTTTCCTTTTGGTGAATGGTTTGCCAATAGTAGCCTTGCATATCAGCTTGTTTTGACTCATACCCTTTCTATGAGTGGTGCTAATTGAATTGAGCCACAGTCCCAAGGTCATGTTTTCAAGGTTGGCATCTGGGAGGCTTTGTTAGAAGGTCTTGCACTGTATTCTAGCCACCCAAAATATTGACCCTGCCCCCCAACCCCAGCCATTTAGCAGGGTTCCCTGAGTGCCTGCCCAGCCCTGCAGTGAGCACCAGGAGAATAAAAGTGGAGGACAATGGCCCCATAGTCAAGGAACTCAGGACCTAGACAGGGAGGAGAGGGGCACCTCCTTTACCTGTTGCAGAAGGTGAAACCTTTGAGAAAAGATGTTCTAGTTGGAAAGAACAACATGGGCAGAGAGGTGGAGGTGGCCTTGGGAGAAAAGGCCCCAGCACTGGCTGAGAGGGCTCAGGGCTCTCAGCCACCTTCATAGCCCAGTATCAAGCCCAAGGCCTGCTGACAATGTGTTTCAAGTGGGCATTCAAGACACCAGGCCCCAGGAGTGAGAAGTGAGAGACAGGTGGTATGTGTGTTAAGTTCCATTCGAGCCGTCTTCACCTATATACCACTTATTTTCTTTCAAATACGTGAAATGGACATCAGAACTAGGAGGACCATGAATCTAGTGGTCATGGAGGGGCCACATCAGATGTGGACTATAGGCCTGGATGCCAGCAGCTGATAGGGTCAGAGGTCAAGGCCAGTGTTCAGTCAGAACTTGGTCCCTGCAGGAGTCAAGGCCAGTGCTAGGCAGACATCCTAGTGGACTCAGGATCCTTGGGGCAGTGGGAGAGAGGAGGGCTTTCTGCCCGGAAGTGTTTGGTGAAGACTTCTTAATCATTTCCTGCCTGGAGAAGCCCTGTGGTATGCACAGAAGAGCCCTACTCTGCATGGAGGAGGGGCCCCTTGTCACTTGAACTCCTGACCTCCTGCTTGCCTGCTGGCTCTCTGGGAGCTTGGGTGGTGGCACCAACCTGTGGCTGCAGGGCAGCAGGGCAGCCAGAGCTGCTGTGGGTAAATAAGCAATGAACACAGGGAGGGGAACTGTTGCCAGCTCAGTGAGCTAAACAGCCGTGTGATGCACCCTGTGGGCGGCCACCTGGGGATTCCAGACCATACCCAGATCCCTCCTCTTCTACCTACTTCAAAGAAAATGTGTAGGGGGTGGTGAAGACCCTGCCCTGGCCCCAGTCTCTGGGATCTTGGCTTTGACCTGGGTGTTGCTGTGCATTCATATGGCTCTGAGCTCAAGGCAGGAAGTTGGCTTTGTTGAAGTTGGGCTGAGCAAGTTGGTTCTGGAATGTGCCCAGGCACCCAATGTCCATCTGTCCAGACGAAGGCAATTATTTAGGTCTGAAGGATCCATTTGATTTTTTTTTTTAGGAATAGGGTCTTACTTTGTTGCCCAGGTTGGACTCAAACTCCTGGGCTTAAGTGATCCTCCTGCCTCAGCCTCCCAAGGAGCTGGGACTACAGGTGCACACCACCCCACTGGCTTTGAGTTGACTATTTAGAAGTGCAATGTGTTCCACAGTTAATAGGTGGTGGTGGTGGTGGAGGGGATGGCATGGGAGAATAGGGCCACTCTTTGCTCCTTTGCTGTTATGGGACCAGCTCTTGTTTATGGGGTGGTGGCTTCATTTCCTTCTTAGCATCATTTAGAGTCCCCTGGGGTCACAAGAACAAATGAGGGTCTGCCCCTCATTTTTTGCGAGAAAAAGAGTAGTTATTGTGGCCAAGCAAGTTTACCGAACTCTGGTCTAAACAAAATCAGAGAGGTGTCTTTTTTTGCAGGACTTATAAGAACCTTTAGTACGTTTGCAATTTTCTAAAGGGGAGGGTGCTATAAACTCCCTGTTTTCTCTAGATTTTTGATTTCCTTCATGCCTATCTCTTTTTAGAGGCATCTCATGAGAGGTGTTTTCAGGACCCTGAAACGAATAAGCACTTACCATGTGGTAGTGACTGCTTTAGATACTTGGGGTACATCCGTGACCAATTCAGACCAAGATCTCTCTCCCCTGTCAGAATGTCTTTTCTAACTGAAGCGATTAACTAATCTTTATGGAGCACCTGTTATGTGTCAGGTGTGTGAATTATTACAGGTTATGCAATAATAACGCTCACAATAGCCTGAGGAGGTAGATGGATCACGTTAAAGATTAGGTAACGGAAGCTCCGAGGGGTAAAGGGATTTGCTCACTTTGGCTGGATTGTCCTTTTAGATTATGTCATGAGATTGCAGGAGCTGGTGAAATACAGAATCCGTGGAAGAGACACTCAGGTCTGAGTGGGATGCTCTACCAGGGGTTCTCAAACTGCGGCCCGCTGGCCACATGCGACGGTGTGATTGTATTTGTTCCCGTTTTGTTTTTTTACTTCAAAATAAGATATGTGCAGTGTGCATAGGAATTTGTTCATAGTTTTTTTTTTTTTTTTTTAAACTATAGTCCTGCCCTCCAACGGTCTGAGGGACAGTGAACTGGCCCC
>CAUYPK010170842.1:0-14343 GCA_963574355.1 Loris lydekkerianus
GCTCAGTCACTACATTACTTGCCCAAGCTCTTCCAGCTGAATTCTCCTGCTGTGATCATGAGAGTGGGGACTGTAGGGGAAGTTCTCCCACAATGGCTGTGCGCCTGACTCAGAGCCAAACAATATTGGGTCTATTTTGAGTCATTAGCTCAGTCTTGGGACCTAGACAACTCTTGAAGTCATCCACACTCTCATCCAAGTTCTCATAAGATAGATCAACTGAGTGTCAAAGTACAAAAAAAAAAAAAAAAAAAAAAAAAAAACAAGAAAAGGCAGTTCCTGTTTGAATTCAAGCTTTTGGTGTATTTACAGCACCCGGTGGCCCCGGCCTGAACAAACACAGACTACCACTTGCCAGTTCTCCACTGTTTTTGTCCTACTCATGGGGTCCAGAAGTCTCTCCCTGTCTTTCTGTGTCCCCAAAGAGATGTTTCTGGGAAGATCCCACCAGAGATGCCTGGAGTCTTTTCTTCCCAATCTCACCATGCCCAGCTGCAAAAAAGCTATTACTTAGCCACCACCTTACTCCTCCCCCTGTTCAGATGTCTTTTCATACTAATACTTTACTCTGAAAGCCCCTTAAACAGATAATTGTATCATCTAAATATAATGACAGTGACTTGTCTTCCTTTCTAGTGCCTACAAGTTTTATCTCCCTGTTTTTCTTAGAACAATGAGAGTGTGTATACAGTTTGCAAACTTATGTATCTGCAGTTTCTCTGATATGCACAATGTATTGGATTTAGGAAATGGCTACCAAGTTAATTAAGTATGCTTTATTCCTAATTTTAAAACAGAGAAAAGTACATAATCAGAGTGTATCAGCTGGTGAAGCTCTCAAAACCTACTACTTAGAACTTTGGGATAGACGCTGGAGGTCAGGAGAAAGAAGCTTGTCAAGGACCCAAAGCCCCTACATGTTGTCCTGATCCTTACCTTTTATGTCATTAGTTTCCCTCATGTTTTCCACTAGTTTTCATAAGTATGATTTTACACTTAACTATGCAAAGTATCAAGGAAAAGCTAGACTATATATTCATATCCTGTGTTTTATAATTCTAAATATGTTTCTATATAAACAATCATATTACTGATTTTATTTATTTATTTATTTATTTATTTATTTATTTATTTATTTATTTATTTGAAACAGAGCCTCAAGCTGTCACCCTAGGTAGAGTGCCATGAAATTACAGCTCACAACCACCTCAAAATTCTGGGTTCAAGCAATTCTCTTGCCTTAGCCTCCCAAATAGCTGGGACTACATGTGCCGACTGTAGCTGTAGTTGGTTGTAGCTGTCATTGTTGTTTGGCAGGCCTGGGCTGGATGTAAACCTCCCAGCTCTGGTGTGTGTGGCTTGCACCTTAGCCACTTAATCTACAGGGGCCAAGCCCATATTAGTGACTGTATAGTGTCATTTAGATCAATTTAGTAAATATGCTTCAAAACCTGAAAAGGGTACAAATTATGGGCTATAGTTATTATTATGAACATAGCATCTTAAAACTAAGAATTATATGTGTTTTAGAATAGGAAAATATTTATAAATCATATATTTTTTAAATAAACATCATAATATGAAGATCAATCCATACCTATTGCAAGAGCAACAGGCATTTGTTGTAGTTTAAAATAGATAACATAGGAAGAAAGATTATTTATTACATTACCCCCATACAGACCTCACAAAAAGCGGCTCTGCTAATGTTTGCAACTGTAAAACATTCTCCTTCAAGCTTTTCACTGCAAGTACTATGCAAAAATGAATACATTTAAATGTTTATCTGCAAAGATGAAGTCTTATGCTATGTTAGTTTTATAACTTGCTTGACTTAATAACACCTTGTCTCAAAAGTCATTTTGAATAAACATGAGTCTATACCACAGAAATAGTAAAAGTGTGAATAGCCATGTAAAACAAAGAAAAATAAATTAAAATGGTTAAAATGTATTTGTGCCAAGTACTTTTTAGATATTGAGTCATTTAGGACTCACTGCATCCTTAATATCTAGATATGATGACTCATCCACATATTATTAATAAAAACCCATGGGGCAGAGAAGACTTTGCCCAAAACTGCACATTTAAGCCACAAGACAGCTGAGTTTTCAAAATAATATATTATGGTTCAGAGCCTTGGAAAATGTCAATGAAGCTGCCTGAACAAGCATGTATATTTTACGAAGTCACTAAAAATGATTCTCAGGATGAAAAAAAGTGGACATAATAAGAAAAAGGTGGATTTTTAACCTAGTGGGATTATATTAATTGAAATCCTGAGGACAGAAACCATAGTACTGGGAGATTTGAGGTCAATGGAACAGAAGAATGTTAATAGGGAATGAAGAAAATTGGTACTATGAAGTTTCAAGAGAAACACTGTGAGGTAAGATAAATATAGAGAAACAGAGACAGGGAGACAGAAATAGAAAGAGAATAGAAGAGGTATCTCTCATTATGAGGTGAATGGTGATGAAGGCCCCAAATAAAAATTTTGAATCTCTTCAATTCCTTTACAGTTGAAGAAGTTGAATAGTTAATGTGAAGAAGCCATCTCATCTCAAATTTAACCCCTGAATTTTCCACCTATTCATTTCCCTTCTTATCCTCTGATTATTACATTAGAGTTCATGAGATGCCTTTAATGGAATACTGTAGGTTTGTGGCTTGATATATACAGTAGAAGCTCCATAGTTGACCAGCACTCTACATTGACCATCTGCTTAGGTTGACCTAATTTTCACAGACCAGACATGGTTAACACATGTATTAGTACCGTAGGCCTAGCTCCATATGTTAACCAGCTAAACATGGTGACCAGCTTGTCACAGTCCCTTATGGAGTCAACTTACAGAGATTTTACTTAGTTATCAGCTAATTAAAGAATGGACAATTGTGTGCAAAAACAAATGCCTGTAACTGTAGTATTTCTGTTTCTCTAGAATGCAACATGTGGCTGAAGTGCTAGTGTGGTGTAGCTAAATAATGCATGATCTGAGGAATGATTCACCAGTGATTGTGAGACATGTCTACAAATTCCCATAAATAAATTAACATACTGAGCAGTGCAAGAGCAGTCATTAGGCAAAAAACATGAGTAGTTGATCTGGTGCCATCTATATCTGAGTCTGCCTGGTGAGTTCACAGCCATGCTTGCCTTCCTAGAGGGAAGTATTGAATTGGGTTTGCTCAGCGGAATGGTGTTGGAAAGTACTCATGAACTTGTGGTAACATACAAGTACTCATGAACTGGTGATGACACCCATATAGAGCACTTTCTGACTCTTAAACTTTGTAGATTTTCAGATAAATTTTTGGGGTACAAACAGCTAGAATCCATAGTTTGCAGTTGTAAGGTTAAAGTCTAATTTGTAGTGTGTCTTATAGCCAAGTAATGTGCCATATATCTGTGCCATGTACCTATTGGGTGAGGATTTAACTAAACTTTCACCTCCTCCGTTCTCTCCTACACTTGAATTTCATTGATCATTTTTCTCATGTTAGCATGTAGGTGTTAATCTGCTAGTTCCAATTTAGTACAGGGTGAATGTGATTTTTTTTTTTTCTATTCTTATGACACATATCTTGAAATGGTTTTAAATTACATCCAAGTTGTTGCAAAAGTTACATAATTTCCATGGTTTTATGGCTGAATAATATCCTGTGGTATTTGTCTCTTAGACTTTAAAAAGGCATATCAGAGAGATATGATGGTCTAGATGTCTTTGGTCTAGATGTCTGTGTCCTTATTATCAGAAAGACCAAAAAAATGAATTCACCATGCCTCCTTAGTGCTGGGGCTTAGCCAGCCTCCACTGCTTGATCTCCATGCTTGAAGGGTCATGGAAGTCCCACTTCATGCCATATACTCTGAGCACTTTTTTCTCAGTTACTCCTTGGGACAGCTTTGTAAGGATGGTATGGTCAGTCTCATTTCACAGATGACCACGCTCAGGTATACAAGACCAAAGTCATCTCCCCAGGAAATTGTCACCCTAAGAAGTCTCACTTTTAGAATATGTCATTCCAGGGCTTGATAAATGGTTTAATCACCCTCCCCTGCTATCATAGCCCCTTGGTACCTCATTTCACAACCCTTCCAGGTACCAAAGAGGATAGAGGAGATGAAATCTCACAATTTGTGCCAGGTAAATTGAGTGTATAGTTCCATAAGTTCGCTGATCCCTGAAAGAATGAGTGGGTTCAGAAAGAATCTGGGGTGTTGTCCTTGGAGCAAGTGAGCCAAAGGGAAGAGAAGCGATATGTACTGAACTACTATAAGCCAATGCACTTTATATTTCATCATCTTTAAACCTAACAGTTATCCAGGTTTTCTATCATTATGACCATCATTTCTACCAAGGTGCCAAGTTGGGGAAGAGTTATGTAAATCAGGGAGACAATTTTGTACAACAGGTAATTCTGGACTCTCGAATTATTTAAATGTTTTTTTTTTTTTCCAAGGCAGAGCCTGTGGCTCAAAGGAGTAGGGCCCTGGCCTCATATACCGGAGATGGCAGTTTCAAACCTGGCCCTAGCAAAAAACTGCAAAAACAAACAACCCCCCCAAAAAAAAAGTTTTTACATTTCGTCTTGATATTTCCAGGTCTGTGGAGGGTATTCTCTTTCCTAAAATTGTCAGTACATAAACCCTAAGGTGTTTTTCAATGGTTTTTCTTTAATAATTATCATGTGTACATTTTTTATTTCACATTATTAAAATTTTAAAACACATTCTAAATGAAAATGACACTAAAAATTTTAATAAAAAATAAAGAAAACATATGCAAATTACATCTCGGATATTGAATTAATATCTTGATTTTTGAATCATGCCTTCTAAGAAATGCTTGGGATTAATTTAGATAAAGTATTCAAATCAATGTATACATAAATAATAAACTTATTAAATATTCACAAACCAAAGGAATTAATAAGATGCAAATATGTAAAACTCCTTGAGAAGTTGCAAAAGAGAATGAGGACAGTGACTACACTTTTGTAGCAGACTACGTGTGTGTAAGTGAACCTGTTCCTGTGCACGCGATCTGCAAGTTTCGAGAGTGTGCACCATTCTAAGGAAAACAGATCCCTTTGGGTCAGGGAGGTAGGATTCAGGCTAGTGAGATGTACAGACTAATTTCAATTGATGAACATACCTTTGTATGATTTTTAAAATTGGGTAGTCTGAAATAAAAGTATTTTGATGAACATTTGAACAGGAAAATTTCTTTCAAAGTGATTAAGATAAGCAACAGGCACATATATTCATTAATTTACAAAAGCATTTATTATATTCTACTTCATGGTTAAACTATATAAAATTTAATTGACAGTATATTTATGCATATGTGTTCATGCATATGTGTGTGTGTGTGTGTGTGTGTGTGTGTGTGTGTCTTCTCTGTCTCTATTTCCCCAAATACATAGGTACAGTTATATTATCAATTTGTACCAGAAAGTGATGAATACAGAGAAATAAGTACCATTTAGGAATAAGTTCTTTCTTTAAAAACTCTGGCTATAATTTTAGGCCAAGTTTTCAACCTCTGCCTGTTCCTGGTGTAAACCCCCTGGTCTTGAGCTGCATATCTTCCTCTGGTCACCAGATGAGATGTATCTCCATTTCGTTTTATTTTTGTTTTAAAGAAAATGAGCATATTTTTCAAACTAACAAATATATTGGAATAGGTTGTACTATTATTGCAATTCTGTTTGGAATATACACATGTATGTTAGAGCAGTTACATTTTCTGTTGATCTAAAATCCATGTCACATTAATTCATTTACCTCTTTCCTCATCAGTATGGGTTGAGGTTTCCAAACTCCAGGGCTTCATCCTCCATTACCTCACTTGTATATAGGCTTCCCAGATGTTCTCCCATGCCCTTGCAGTTATCCCCTCTCCAGGACTTGATGGACACAGCTTCCCAGACCCCAATCCTGAATGTTTATCCTCTCTCATGATATCCTGTCTCCCCTGTGCTGCCCTGTATCTGAAGGGAACTGCCAAAAGGCACTGGGAGATACCTCGTATTTCATCCTAAAAATGACCTGAGCATATTGCTTTACAGTCTTATTAATACCTGTGTGATACTGATAAAATATTAATTCTGTATATAGGTTCTTAAGCTGGATTTTAAATGAGGTACTTTTTCCTCCTGGCAGACACTTCTAGAATTTGATAAAGTTGGTATGTTTGTGCCTTCACCTTGTGGCAGAAGGCTAAATTGCAGCTTCAGCATCACTGAGCAGGAAGGTAGGAGGGAGGGACTGTGGCCCAAGTCTGACCTACAGAGCTTTCTCCAAGTGGGTAGAAAGGGGAGGCATTCCCAAGGTACAAGGATACTAATGGCCACTGCAGAAAAAAATGAAGCTTCTTTTATTGCTGAAAGGAATGCTATATTTGAGAGCCATTAAAGGACACTTTTATTTTTATGCTTTGAGACATACAGAGAAATAGCTAGAGATCTATATGCATAAAAATGAATCTTGACTACTTATAATCTTTGTAAACTACATTTTCCCTTACTATAACTACCTTTGCATGTGAATACTTTTGTGTCATAGCACTTTAAATTACTTCATATCAACATTTATGTCTCTTTTTACATCATCAGGGTGTTTTCATCATTTGGATATCCCCAAATATTTTCCACAAGTTTGGACATGAGAATTCAATTCCTGAATCATTTTTAATACAAATAGTAACATACTTAACACCCACATTTGTATATATAAAAGTGAAGTTCTAAGCACATCTTTCTAATAAATTCCTGAACGAATCTTCCTTCAAAGCCATGTAACCCATTAAATTCTATATTAACACAATATATTCAGGACATTATTACTAATGTATATTTCTAAAAATACAATATGAAAGTTTCTGCTTATCACACTCATTGCATAATGTGACTCACTGCATATATGATAGGCAACGAACTGCTTCTTTTTATTGTTTTCCTTCTAATTCTGTTGCCTTCTAGAATTCTAAGCTATGGATATGACATAATCAATTTACACAGCCCCAGGTCTTTCAGAGGATTCTGATATTACCCATTATCTACACTGTGTGATGGCAGCTTTTCAGAGTGTGTGCCCTGCTAATGGGTGCAGGTCATGGTACAGTTCTCGTGGCTGCTGTGCTGTACTGTGGTGCGAGAATTCTACTCGTGATAATGAAATCAAGATGGTGTTTCAGAATGTCTGATTATGTCTGTGAGTGTGTGTGTGTGTGTATGTGTGCACAAATGTGTGCACGTGTAATGACAACAATATTCCCCTCTGCTTCGTTTGCCCCTGCTATTGCTTTGTGTCCTATTCATTCTACCTCCCTAAATTCAGGCCCAGAAGTGAAGGAAGGAAATTATAGGATGACTGTCCTTATCATCAGATTTTTATCAGTATCCTTCACCTTATCCTGAATATCTACAGCAATGGTTCTCAAGTATGTTTGTGCTCCCCACCTCTAGGAACTTGTGGAAATGCCTAAAGTCATTTTTGGTAGTTACAAGTAGGGTGCTACTAGAATCTCATGACTAGAGACCCAGAATGCTGATAAACACTCCACAATACCTAGGAAAAAACCAAGAGTTTTCAGGCCCCAAATGGCAACAATGCCAAGATGGAAATAACCTGCTCCAGAGCAGGGCAAATGTTACTCCCCATACCTATGTGCATAGGTTCAGAGTCTAACTCAGCTTTGGTGTTTGACAATCCTTAATTAGAATAACCTTGCCGCCTCTTACCAGGTATGTGCCTGCAGAACCTTGTGAGCCTTAGGAGGCTGCCTTGGGGAAGGAATGAGTTTTCACAGGCAATACTGAGAAATAACTTTCATAACCATTGTAAGGAGTTAGAAAAACAGTATGTAAAGTGCCTACCACAGTGTCTGGCAAGTAGTAGGTCCTCGAAGTATTAGTTTCTTTCCCAACTGCTAGCTTCTGCTCCTGAAAACAACAACAGCAACAACAACAACAACAAAACTTTAACCTAAATTACATAACCCTGAAAGCATAACTTTGTCCCAGAGAGCTTCTGGAAATATGATAACAGGAAAGAAAATATGCTCACAAATATCCACATTGTGTTTAAAATGGGTGCTTCCTCTGTGTTTGTAGAGTCATCCAGTGGAGTTGGGAAGGTGAGAATGACCTTCCTGCTTCTCCTCTTTTTTCAATGACAAACTCCTATATTTGGGAGTAGCATGAACCACACCAAAGGCTTAGTGGAATTTTGTTATAATTTGGAACATATTGTATCTATGAGATTATGTGTGGGTATTGATTTCTGCACATTTCCTCAGTTCCATCCTGAAGGAATTTCTAAGGGAAATATTCATGATAAAAAAAATTTGAGCATACTCTTAGAATTTGGACCCTAATTACAAACTACCTCCATAAAATGAGGTTCCACTGCTACAAACAGCTCCCTGAGCCATATGGTGCCACACCTTCAGCATGTTGCTTGATGAGTATGCAGTCAGGACAAGGGGGATTTTGGAAGTGTTTCTCATCGAAGGTGTCCTGAAACACTCTCTCCTGCTATAGGGATAGCTCTTGGCAAGGAAGCCACTTTCTTTGGACACACAGATACAAAACTCCTCCAGCAGACAACAGCTAGATATGCATTGAAATCCTTGGCATTTGTGACTTTACCAGTGCAGCACTACTGGGTGGAGACGTCTGTGCAATTCTGAGACTCATTTATAGGAAGCTCACGTGCCAATAAATGTAAGTCCCATTCTCCAGTCTCATTTTTATAATAAATGAATAATGTCGATATAGTATTCTTCTTTTGTCATATTTTCCCAGTTGGTGTACAGCTAAGACTAGGAGCAGGAAGGTACTGTGGGGGCCCTTTAAAGACGTAAGTACTGAGAACTAAGACCCTAAGAATATTTGGGAAGCCAGTGAGACCCAGAAAGGAGAGCAGAGCATTGGGCCTATGCTAAGACATTCCCCACCCTACCCTGGGGCAGAGCAGAACAAATGCCCCTGAAAGGCAGTTTACTATGAAGAATTTTGAAGGGAGATGGCCTGGGCTGGCTAACCCCAGTTTCACCTTCCAATCTTAGTAATCAATTCTTAGGGATGTCAGGAGTTTTCAGGTGTGGAAAATGAGCCTTCACATCACAGTTGCTATGGCCAGGAGTCCTGAAACTGCGGCCCACGGGCCACATGAAGTGGTATGATTGTATTTGTTCACGTTTGTTTTTTTTTTTACTTCAAAATAAGATATGTGCAGTGTGCATAGGCATTTGTTTATAGTTTTTTTTTTTTTTTAAACTATAGTCCTGCCCTCCAATGGTCTGAGGGACAGTGAATTGGCCCTCTGTTTAAAAAGTTTGAGGATGCCTGCTAGACATTTGATATGCTATGGAGACTGTGACAATTTTTTCCTATCAGTTGTCATAGAAAGCTGATGTCATTATGGCGACAGTGATGGGTTTTTCACAGAGACCAATGTGACTTGGCAAGAAGAGCATGGTCCTGCGTTCAGGTGCGTGGGAATCAAATTGCCGGTGCGGGTGCCCCGTGGCGGGGGCTGAAATGCCCTGGGGTGCAGGGAGACGGACAGATCCGAGGTCCAGGTCTCCTGGTTCCCGCTTGGGGCTCGGCTTCCTGCAGGCTCAGGAGGGAGAGATGTGGGCTTTTCCAGAACACAGTGAGGGTGGCGTCCTGCCCCAGGGCGCCCTGGAGTTACTTTCCAGGTAAAGGTAGGCGAGGGCGCAGGAGCAGGAGAGAGGTAATGACTCTGTCTGAGCCCAGCCTCCCCCTCTGTAAAATGGGGTGAGGATGCAAACCACAGGATTTCTGGGACCACAATTGTGAAGAGATTTGGTTTAATAACAGTCAGTGATTCCAATGTATCTGTCAGATGGCTCTCAAAATATATGACTCGTTGGATGGTCTTCCTAGTATTCTGAAACTGTAATATGCATTCTTCAGTGGTCCCCACTTTTATATCCATTCTATAATGAAACATTTTTAGAAGCCAGGAAACTAAGAAGTGATAGTTAAAAATGTCAGGTACAAGAATGCTGTATTTTTATAGTAATAATAACTACCTTACAGTTTATTATAAATTACACCCAGCCACATAACTTAGATTAAAGCAATAGGCCTAAATTTCATTATTATTTACCAAGATGTGACATTTTCAATTCTTCAGTGCCCTGACACCGATCATCTTGACTGCCCTGGTCCCTGAAAAACACAACATCTTGTTAACATATATCAGTTTTCATTTTTAAGAAATTTATTATTTCATTTCCCTTTCACATTTGAAGAATGGTTTTGCCACATATAAAATTTCTGTGCAATGGTACATTTCAAAACTATTACGAAAAGAGTATAATTGTCTTACCACAACAAATAAGCCAGGTGATGCATGTGTTAATTAGGTCAATGTAAGCATTCCACATTGTATATCAAATCAGAACAATGAACCCCGTAAATGCATCAATGTACACAGAATTGATTTAATAAAAACAAAAGTTAAAATTAAAAAAGAAAATTTATTGTAATGGAATAGTATGGGTGTTTTTCTTTTATTTTTCTTTTATAGCCATATCTGGATTTTTAAATTAACCTTCTTTATTTTAATTTTTTTTTTTTTTTTTTGGCCGGGTCTGGGTTTGAACCCGTCACCTCCAGCATATGGGGCTGGCGCCCTACTCCTTTGAGCCACAGGCCCCACACCTTCTTTATTTTTAGATTCACTTTCTTTTTTTTTTTTTTTAAACCTACATCAATAGTTTATTACTTCTTCGTTGCTGATTAGTACTCTGGCACGTGGCTGCACCAAGAATCACAGTGTCCATCCACTTTTTGATATTTGCATTGTTTTCAATTTGAGGCTCTTTTTTTTTTTAAATTAAATCATAGCTGTGTATATTAATGCTATCATGGGGCACCATAAACTGGTTTTATAGACTGTTTGACACATTTTCATCACACTGATTAACATAGCCTTCCTAGCATTTTCTTAGTTATTGTGTTAAGACATTTACATTCTACATTTACTAAGTTTCACATATACCCTTGCAAGATGCACTGCAGGTGTAAACCCGCCAACCAACCTCCCTTCACCCACTTCCCATCTCCCTCCCCTCTCTTTCCCCTTCCCCCTATTCTTGGGTAATAACTGGGTTATAGCTTTCGTGTGAAACCCATAAATTAGTTTCATATTAGGGCTGAGTACATTGGATACATTTTCTTCCATTCTTGAGACACTTTACTAAGAAGGATATGTTCCAGCTCCATCCATGTAAACATGAAAGAGGTAAAGTCTCCATCTTTCTTCAAGGCTGAATAATATTCCATGGTGTACATATACCACTATTTATTAATCCATTCGTGGACCAATAGGCACTTGGGCTTTTTCCATGACTTAGCAATTATGAATTGGGCTGCAAGAAACATTCTGGTACCAATATCTATGTTATGGTGTGATTTTTGGTCTTCTGGGTATATGCCTAGTAGAGGAATTATAGGATTCAATGGAAGATCTATTTTTAGAACTGTAAGTGTTCTCCAAACATCTTTCCAAAGGGAATGTATTAATTTGCATTCCCACCAGCAGTGTAGAATTGTTCCCTTTTCTCCACATCCATGCCAACATCTCTGGTCTTGGGATTTTGTAATATAGGCTAATATTACTGGAGTTAGATGATATCTCAAAGTAGTTTATATTTGCATTTCT
Organism: Loris lydekkerianus; assembly: GCA_963574355.1. Taxonomy (NCBI): domain Eukaryota; kingdom Metazoa; phylum Chordata; class Mammalia; order Primates; family Lorisidae; genus Loris; species Loris lydekkerianus. Next base: position 11,711 of record CAUYPK010170842.1, read on the forward strand.
CTGATGATTAAAGATGATTAGCATTTTTTCATATCTCTGTAAGCTGTGTGCCTGTCTTCTTTGGAGAAGTTTCTCTTCAAGTCCCTTGCCCAGCCTGTGATAGGATCACTTATTCTTTTTTCATTTATACGTTTGAGTTCTCTGTGGATTCTGGTTATTAAACTTTTCTCAGGGGTGGAGACAAGATGGCTGACTGAAATCAGCTTTCCACAGAGGCTCTCGTACAGAAGGAGAGTTAAAGGACAGAAATTTAGCAAGTAACCTGGTGGATTTGAGCTGCACCAAGAGAGATTGAAAAACACACATCAACCCCGCTGAGGTGAGCTGCGACTCCAAGGATACAAACAAAAGGTACAAAATACATCACCAAGTGGACAGGAGTCCCCTCCCCCATGAGAACGGCTCAGCGTGCCCCAAAAACAAATGATCAGACTTCAAAGATCCTCCCACTACACTCCACGGTAGAGACCCTCTAAAAACTGGACCTACCTCCCCTACTAGGGTGCCATGGTATTCTCCTGCCAGGCATAAAACTGTATAAAACTGCATATTATATACTCTCTACCTGCAACTCTGAGCTCCCAGCACTCCCCTCCACTGTCACTTGGAGGTCTAGTGGCCTGTCCAGCAGGAGTCCAGATTCTTCGGTGATTTCTGAAGGAGTGTGGACAGTGCCTTAACAGCAGCTGGCCAGTGCTGAACCTGGGGCACGGGGGTGAGAAGAGGACGGTCGGCTGAAAGGGAACCACACCAGAGCACAGTGCAAGGCACAGAGAAGCAGCCTCTTTAACAGCAATATGGCTCACTCCTGGATATTCTGAAGCCACACACCCATCTCCCTGGGCAACCAGAGGAGGCTGGGCATCTACTCAGGTGGCAACCACCACAGAACAGATCTGGGACAGAAACGCAGGCCCCGTGAGTAAAGGGTTTGCTTAAGGTGGTACTGGCCTGGGTGGAGCGCAGGGACTGGAAATTCACTTGCAGATTCAGGAAGTTTCCAGGGCAGGGCTGACCCAGAGGACTGCTTTACTGAACCTAAAAGATGCACCCGACCCTCAGGGGATTGTCAGCCTATAGAAAAAGGAAGGTAAGAGGGTAGAACTGACAGCTAAACATGCTGTGAATACAAACCTGCAAGAGCAAAGACAGGGCCTGAGGCACAGTTTCTGAGAACTTAAAACAGCTTCTCTTCTGCAGGGGAATACAGCATGGACAGAAGTCAATTCCTGCAAAGTTGTGCTGGTCTGTCAGTAACAACAATCAGGGGCAGGGCTGGAACTAAGTGAATACCCCACAGCCACCATCAAGCGCCCGAGGTTGTCAGGCCTCATCTCCCCCCTGCTAGATAGAGGCAGAGTGCAGTGGCTTGTCTGAGCAGAAAAAGATTTCCTTGTGATTCAGGCAGGTGCTAACACCTGGAGTATGTATTCACTACGTGCAACTGGTGCAAAGCCTTCCTGGACTATCAGTGACTGGGTGTGACAGAGGTTCAAGGTGGGGAAGGAGGCATAAACCTTCCCAGACTGATATGCTTGCTGGATGGCTCCTCCTGACCCTATGCAGCAATGGAGCAAGCAATATCAGAGTAGTCACCAGACCTTTTAAATGCTCTCACCTGAGACAGGTGCTGACTGAGACAATTGATTTGGACATTTTGAACTGAGGCAATCACCTGAGGAAAATTCAGGTGGTGCCCTGAGTGTGTGTTTGTAGGAAGGTTTGATTTTACATTCCCAATTGTTGCCTGTGGGGGGCGGGGTGACTTAATTACTGCTATTTCTCTACAGCTGAGACTTCAACCCAGAGTAACTGTTTCACTAGGATCAAACAGAAATCAGCTGAAAATAACACAGAACCACTTAGCCCCACCAGACCAAACAGGGGCCCAGTTTCTCAGGCCAAAGCACTGTATGGGTCCTTGACAAAGCTCCAGGAGAAATATCAAAGGGTGTAAAACAATTATGGCGTAGAATCAGTGAAAAACTCTGGTAACATTAAGAACCCGAATAGATAATCCCCCCACCCCCAAAGAAAGATATGGCAGATGTAACTGAAGATCCCATTCATAAACAGATGGCCGAGATGTCAGGAATAGAATTCAGAATTTGGATTGCAAACAAGATTAATAAAGTGGAGGAAAATTTGGAATTGGAAATTCGAGCAGCAATTCAAAAATCTGAATTAGAAATTCGAGGAGAAATCCAAAAGTTGTCTCAAAAATTTAATGAAAGACAAAACCACCAAAGATTTTGATGCACTGAATCAAGAATTTGCAGCCCTCAAAAATCTGAAAAATACAGTAGAATCCCTCAGTAACAGAGTGGAGCAAGCAGAAGAAAGGATTTCAGACATTGAAGGCAAAGCCTTTGAATGCTCTCAAACTCTCAAAGAGGAATAGAAATGGAGAGCAAATTCAGATCATTCTGTCAGAGAGCACTGGGATAATTTGAAGAAGGCTAATATCTGGCTCATTGGAAATCTTGAAAGCAATGAAGTGGCCTCACTGGGAACAAAGGCCCTTCTTCATGAAATTTTGAAAGAGAATTTTCCAGACATGTGAAGAGATTCTGAAATTCAGATAGCAGACAGTTTCAGAACCTCAGCATGACTCAATCCCAATAAGACATTCC
>CAUYPK010170849.1:0-55173 GCA_963574355.1 Loris lydekkerianus
GAAACTCAGCAAATGTGAAATGTAAATGTCATGCCACGGTGACTGGGAAAATGCCAGGAAGGCTATGTTGACTAGTGGGATGAAAATGTGTCAAATGGTCTATGAAGCTAGTGTATGATGCCCCATGATCATATTAATGTATGCAGCTATGATTTAATAATAATAAAAAAAAAATGTTAGCTATAATCCTGATCATTGGGAAAGATATAACATTTTTGTTTAAAGGCCAGTACAGGATGAGGGTTGGAGCCTCCCTCCCCCAGCGTCCAAAGGAGCTCCAATGAGACCACTCCAAATAGGTAACATGCATCATCTGGTTACTAGGAATAATAATTATACCTCAAAGAAAGGTTATATTTGTTAAATTAAAAAAAAAAATGAGAAAGGGGACTATACAGCTTTTATTATTAGGGTTGTTGACAGTATAATAGGATAGTTTCTGATCACTTTTTTGTCTATAATTTCACTTCTTTCCCAGACCCTCTTATAACTATCCCACCCAACCCCTTTCACCCCATCTTCTCTCCTGGAAACCCTAGGGACAAGTTTGTTTTAAGTAACAAGAAATGTTGACCACTACTCTTTACTAGCACCTGTGCTTCTGCTTGGAGAACTTACCTGTAAAAAACAAGTCTCCATTGAATAGAATTTTGTGTCACTTCTGAGCATGCTATCTCAGAAAGCAAACAGAGGACATGTGATTATGCTAAGACATAGGTTTCAAAAAGGTAAAATCATGACTCTTGTGCAAATATAAAGTGAAACTTAGCAAAGATTTTATTTGATTCATGAATGAGGGAACCTGATAGATATTTAGGTCAGTTTACAAAGCATTTGAAGAATAAGGTATTTATAGGTGATTTAATGTTAGGATAAGATTGATGGATTAGTAACAGAACTAATTAATGTCTTCCAAGATAATAAACCATAACCTTTGGAGTTACTGTTTTTTCAAAAAGACAAATTTTTATATCTCTGCTAGATCAAGATCTCCAAGTTAACAGCTAACTTTACTAAGTCTTGGAGCTAAGCAAAGTTAATTTCTGTAGGTTATTCTTATGGGGAAGGATTATTTGTAATAAATAAGAAGAAAATCATTTCTGAGTTTGTTCCCAACTCTTAGCCACTATCTTACTACCACTGTCTCTCTGTGACATTGAGTGGGTGTATCATCCAGCTTTCTCCCTTAACTCCAAATTTTGGATAATTTTTTTTTTCTTTTTCTTTTTTTTTTTTTGAGATAGAGTCTCACTCTGTTGCCCTGGGTAAAGTGCTGTGATGTCATCATAGCTCATAGCAACCTCAAACTCTTGGGCTCAAGCAATTCTCTTGTGTCAGCCTCCCGAATAACTGGGACTACAGGCATCTGCCACCATGCCAGGCTAGTTTTTCTATTTTTAATAGAGACAGGATCTCACTATTGCTCAGGCTGGTCTTGAACTTCTGACCTCAGGCAATCCACCCGCCACCTCCTGGAGTGCTAGGATTACAGGAATGAGCCACCACGCCCAGCCAATTTTTTTTTTTTTTTTAAACAATGGTAAACATCTATTTAATTTTACAAACAATCCTTTAATTTTACATGATGCCCCATTGAGGCAGAAAAAAAAAAAAAAGAAGGGGGGAGTAATCCAATTGTCAGAGTAGGAACCGATTACTTAGAGAAGAAGAAACTGAGCTGCAAAGAGAGTCTCCATTTTCTAATTCAAACCCCAGGCTCACCCCTAAACCCCTTTATAATTCCTCTTAATCCTACATTGTTCTTGGTGACATTTTCCCCCCTGAGGACATCCCCTGGAGTTCACCTGAAGGCAGATGCTTAAAGGAGAGAGAGGTCCCACTGTCGCCCTCTGCTCCTTACATCTCCAGGGGCTCCTAAATCCTTTTAAGTGCCTGCCACAATTCGGTTCCACAACACCCATCAGATGAATCACATGCTACTAACCTGAGCCAAAGAAAATTGTCAAAACATTTTTGTTTCCTCCCCTCAGGAGAAAGGGCAGATTAGAAGCTGCATTCCAGCAAAGCTTTGTTAAAGTGATGGTTTCTTTTGAATGCCCCTGTTCTCAGCTACTGTGAGACACTGCTGTCTTTCAATGGAAACTGAGTCCACATCAGAGAAACCTACTGTTTATAAACTGGAGTACCTCATTTGGAACACTGTTGCTGGCTGATGTTTTCCTGTCCTCAGCAAGTGAGATCATTTTCTCTGTGTTGAAGATAGCTGGGCCTGTCTGGCTCCTGCATGAACGGCATGCAACGGACAAATGACTATTTACCGTGTTAAACAGCCAGCCAGGAAACTGGCTGCAAGTGCAGCCTGATGGCCCAAATCTATTTCTTCCTTGCAAGGGCATTTATTTTTCTCTCCCAGGCACTACTGTTGCCATGGAAACCATTCTCCTAGCAGGATGGAGACTAGGACAGAGTCTGCTTCCTGCACCTACATTTAGTTTGGTGTCCTGGCCTCATAGGGCCAGATTTTTACATCATCTGTACAAATGTACAAAAAATGTGCATTTTTACACTTACCTTACTGTGCTGGGCTTTCTTTGTGCTTGTTGTGATTTTTAATGTCAATTTTTTCAGGTGATGGAGCATTTTAAGGGCAAAGGGCTAGGAATGGCTTTGCTTATAAATTAATGATTTAAGTATGGAATGTGTGTGTAGGCACTTAATTTTTTTTTTTTTCTTTTTTGAGACTGAGTATGACTTTGTCACCTTTGGTAGAGTGCTGTGGCATCACAGCTGACAGCAACCTCAAACTCCTGGGCCCAAGTGATCCTCTTCCCTCTGCCTCCCAATTAGCTGGAACTACAGGTGTCCGCCACCATGCCTGGCTAATTTTTCTATTTTTAGTAGAGATTGGGTCTCACTCTTGCTCAGGCTGGTCTCAACCTCCTGAGCTCAAGCTGTCCACCTGCCTCAGCTTCCCAAAGTGCTGGGATTATAGACATGAGCCACTGTGCCTGGCTTTTTTTGCTTTTTAAAAAATCTAGTCAGAGAAGCACCTCAGATACGTGAAATAATAAGAAAGAATATAAGGTGTGCAGTTAGAAAAATAGTTCTTCTGAAACTCGCTCCACCCCCAGAATTCTGAAGCAGGTAAAAAAAAATTTTTTGAGGACGGCGCCTGTGGCTCAAAGGGGTGGGGCACCAGCCCCACATTTCGGAGGTGGTGGGTTCAAACCCAGCCCCAGCCAAAAAAAAAAAACTGTAAAAAAAAAAAAAAAATTTTTTTTTTGAGAACATGTAATTTAGAATCTCTCAGTCTATTTTTCACACGTGGTAATGAGAACAGCAATAACAAACACTCGGTGTGCACACGTGTGCAACTGCCCAGTGAGCCAGGCTGTAACTCTGGGAGGCAGGTGGGGCTTCTTTTATCCCCAGATGCAGGGTAGGACACTGAGTGAGACTCAACAAGTCCAGTCACTTGCCCAAGTGCAGCAGAAGAGAGGACCTGCCTGATCCCAAAGCCTCGTCTCTAAACTTGGAATAGCTGCCTGCTCTCTACCTCTCCAATTGCTTCTTGAGTAGCCTAGCGGGTGAAAAGCCTGGAACCCTCTTTGCACCCAGCACCCTCCTTTTCTCCCATTTTATCTGACCCCACAATCCTCCCTCCCACCCCCAACCACACACTACTTTGTAACACCTCACAACATGAGTATCCCGTGGAACAGAATTTGGGCAACCCCGATCCAGGCTAGTTTTCTCATTTAATGGAGGAGAAGCTTAGGCTGGGCAAGGAAATGACTCGTCTCAAGTTGCACAGCTAATAAATGCCAGAGCTGGCGCCATAAAGCAGCCCCCTGCATCGCAGGCCAGTGCCCTGCCATGTGGGGCTGCCTGATTGATGTCACTGTTTCTACAACAGACCCTGTGCCAGCAGACAGAATTGCAGCTCCACATCCAGGCCAAGCACTGGGACTAATCCCCTTGTAAGATGAGAGTTAAATCAGCCTCTTATTAGGAGAACAATAATGCTCAGGCATGCAGGGTTTTTGCCACTTATGAAATGCTTCCCCATATCTCTTCGGTTTCTAGGCCTCCGGGTATATCTGAACCGGCCTGATAATGAAGCCTTATTCATAAATTGTATGCTTCCCAAAACAAACTTTGAATCACTCAAATTTTAAGTGTGGGAGGATCACTATATTTCAACTAGTAGAAATCCGGGTGTCCAGGAGAGGTGGAAAGGAGCAAGGTTATATGCCAGTGGCTTTCAGGAGCAAAGTTCTGCCTGCAAAGGAAAGCTCTCCAGCTTCGGGTGATGCATTAATGAGGGGTATTATCTTTATTTTCCCATTTGATGTGAATCTAGCACTGAACAGGCCGCAGTATAAAGATACTTCCCTTTACCAGGTTCACCATACCTTACTTCTCAAAGAGGCATGTTGTACACAAGAGCTAAACAAAACCAGCAGAGTCTGCAAAGACGTGGCATAAACAGGAATCACCAAATGGGAGGCAGAAAACCAGGCATTGCTGGGGGAGAGGTGGGGTCAGGTCCTACAGCACAGCTGTCTCTCTCCACGTCCCTCCTTGGATTCTAACTGGCAATGAGGATAGCTCTACAGTTTACCTGCTTGTTCTTTCCCCTCTTAAAAGCAGAGAGAATAGACTAGTTATGCTCCAAAGGGCACAAAGTGTGACACCCCACGCAGAGTGCCTTTCAGACCTTTCTATCCTTGTGCGTTTTCTTCCTTATGCTAGGCATCGCCTTCTTTCCCTGTTCTGCCTGTCCACCTTGAACAGCCCAAATCCAAAGTCACCTCCTCTAAGAAGCCTCCTTAGATTTCCCATACAAATGTACTAACACCTTTATCTGTGCTCCTGAAATCTGTGTGCAAGTTAATAGCAGTCACCATTCATAGTGCCTAATTGTATATCACATTCTCTCTGTACCCATTTGGCAGATAAGGAAACTGAGGCTCAGTTTGTTCAAGGGCACACAGCCAAAATGTTGAAAACCTGCATTTGGAACCCAGATCTCCCAGACTCCAAGTGCACGCCCTTCTACTACATACTAAGCACCTTCCCTTACCTCAGACTTACCCCTCCCATTGTGAGAGGAGTTTTCCTCTCTAGGTCCCCCTACCTAGACTGTGTGTTCCCCTGGGGTCCACCTGTGTCTTATGCTGTATGCCCTGTGCCTGGTACATAGTAGATGCTAAATAATGGTTAAATGAATCAATATGTTTGTTGAGTCCCTTTACATTAGTAGTTGATTGAGGCAGAGTCTCACTCTGTCACCCTGGGTAGAGTGCCATGACATCATCATCACTCACAACAACCTCAACCTCAAACTCCGGGGCTCAAATGATCCTCCTGCCTCAGCCTTCCAAGTAGTTGGGACTACAGGTGCCCGCCACAATGCCCGGCTACTTTTTTTCTATTTTTAGTAGAGGGGGTCTCACTCTTGCTCAGGCTGGTGTCAAATTCATGAGCTCAGGCAATCCACCTGCCTGGAACTTCCAGCGTGCTAGGATTACAGGTGTAAGCCACCTCGTGAGCACATTGAGCTGAGCCCTGCTTCTGATAAAATCACACAGAAAGGGCGTCCGTGTATCAAGGTATCCCCACCCCCACCTCTCGGGGAGAGTGAGGCGAATTTCTCAGCCTGCAGTTCCATATACTAATTCAGTACTTCTCCAGTTTAATGTAATACAGATCTCCTGGGAATTTTGTCAAATTGCAAGTTCTTATTGAAAAGGGCTGGGATGGGGCCCAAGGGTCTGTATTTCTGGCAAGCTCCTACGCGATGCTCCTGGTTTGAAGATGCCATTTGAGAACCATTAAGTCCAAAAACCTCAGCAGCAGCAGCCAATGCACTTTTGTTACCTTTGACTGGTGACCGGTAATAAAACCTGTCTCCTGCATTGTTCTCCTTCCAAAGGAGATTTTTAAATGCTCGTGTGATTTTTTTTTTTCAGTGCTTTAGCAAAATATTTAAATTATGCTTTGAGCTATAAACATTTGGCAGCTCACACATTTGTTTGTGCCTGTAGCTTTGGTTTAATCACACCCTATCAATAAATCACAAATAAAGGAGGGAGAGGAGACAGTGGAAGATTCCATTCCAGTGACAAGTGGATGGGGAGGGATGGGCACGGGTGGGGGAGGAGCAGATGGCCACTCACAGCAGCGTAGTTCCAACTAGTCTCGATGGCTTGTGACAGCACTGGAGGCTGAGAAAGAAGAGCCCTCTGCTGCATTCTCATTGGGAAGGGCCTTACCCTTCTACCTTTGCCAGCCCTAGAACCACATTCCATATCTAGCCCGGCCTTCTCTGTTCCTCGTAAACAGTTGGTGATGGCTTATTGATCTCCAGCCCCTTTGAACCCTGCGTGGTCCCTTGGCCAGCATGCCAAGTCTCTTAGAGGTCAAGCAACTCCACTGGTGCAAGACTTTTGGAAGGAAAACACCCTCTTTTCTGTTCCTTTTCCAGATGTCCCTGGGCCAGCTGCAGTCAGCAAGAGGTGTGGCATGTTTGGGATGCAAGGGGACGTGTTCGGGCTTCGAGCCACATTCGTGGAGGTAACAGATTTTGTCAGGAAGGACTCTGCCTGCCTTTACTTCTTGGCTGTCCTCTCCAGGAACTCTGGTTGCGTTCTCTGCTGGGAAGGCTTCGGGTGCATGCATTGCCGGGGAGGGATGGCTGCAGAGGGAAGGCACTCCTGCTTGCCCGATTCAGAAATGTGGAAAAAGTCCTTTAAGGGGGAGCAAAGATCTGAAGGAGCTTCATAGGCCATTTCACAGTGGAGCTACCAAACCCAGCCCAGCGAGGACTGCTCTGGCAAAATGTGGGCAGGGGTTAGCTGGTGCCTGGTGGTGTGTGGTAGGCCAGTCTGCATCGGGGCTTGGCAAAGGGGATTGATCTCCCTCACTGTACCAATATTCCTGCTTGTGGGATTTGGCCTGGAGTGGCCCCTGGGACAGAAATGAGGGTCATTCTGTCCACAATACTTAAAAGCCAAGGCCTGGTATCAGTGTCTGCACAGGAGAGCCGTAAGACCCAGCTGGACCTGGACTTGCAGGGTATCTTTCTTTTTTACTCACTAAGGATTCTGATAACAAGGGGTGAGGCCACCACACTGCACAGCTCCAGGCAGTATTCACAACAGCATCTATAGGGATGGTGTCCCCCAAGAGTTGTGCAGGGCACAGCCTGTGTGTCTGTGGCCCAGCCTGTGTGTCTTTAGCCCTGGGAGAGGGAGGCTAAAGTCTGTGGTGCACCATAGCAAAGAAGGCTTTTGCCATTATTGTTGTAGTGCTGACCTTGGGCTGACCTTGGGCGCTCGACCAGGGCAACAAAGTTTGGGGAGTGTTTCTTCAACGATACTGACTTCCATTGTGTGATGGCTATTGCAACAATCACAACTACTAGTGAACTATGTGTAATCTTTTATATTTAAATGTGGAAATAAGCCAAAGTGGTAGGTTTTCTTGTCTCCATTTTGTAGATCAGGACAGTGGGGGTGGGTAATGGGGAGCCAGCTACTAATGGGAGGATCTGAACTCAGATATGCAGGAAACCCTGGCCGTCCTGCAATCCTATGGGCCACAAGCTTTCAAAGCAGAAAGCCAGTCCTTGGCTTCATTCTCTGCCAGTCCTCAAGCTCAGAGCAGCTCACTTGGTCTTTTGGATAGAGGAGACTGTCAAGGTCATCTAAATCAGCCTTCCATCCCCTACAAAAATTCCTTCTAGCTACTCGGGAGGCTGAGGTAAGAGAATCACCTAAGCCCAGGAGTTGGAGGTTGCTGTGAGCTGTGTGACGCCATGGCACTCTACCAAGGGTGATAAAATAAGATTCTGTCTCTACCAAAAAAAAAAAAAAAAAAAAAAAAAAAATCCTTCTACAACCAAAACACTCACATGAGGGGGGAACTCTCCCCACTTCTATTCTGGCCCCACTTGAGCTCTTTCTGGCCTGGAAGAAAGTCAGCCTCCCTATCATTTCAACCCCACTGGTCTTGTATCTTCCCTTAGGGTCTCAGGACAGTGTTGAGTCCTCTTCCGTACTCTGAAGGCATCTAGAAGGTCTCCTTTTAAAGTTATCTGGGCAGGGAGAAAATGTTCTCTAAATGCATCCACCGAGTCTGTTCAATCACGTTTCTCCTCCTCTCTGGGATCACAGCCCTACACAGCCTCTGCTCAACATCTGGAAATGGTCTTTTAATATCATCTTGTCTAGTTTTCTAGTTGTTTATGGAGGGAGGACAGTTTTGGATCCTGTTCCTCAGGCTAGAAGTAGAAGTCTCTTAGCGTTGTTTTAATCCCTGTGTTTCTTTGTCCTCCAACCAATGATTTGGACATCAAGTGGACCTGTCATTGAGAAATGCAGATTCCTTGCAGGTCTGCATATCCAGGGTCACTTTTCAGTTAAACAGTCCTATAGGGACTTAAATTCAACCCATGTTGAAGTGGCGACATCTCAGAACTTTAGGGGGAACCTTGGTAAGCCCTTTTACACTCTAATTTTTAGACTCCCCGTGGCTTGAAAGATATTTAAAGGATCCACGTGCCACCCAACCTGGCTTAATAGGAAAACCCCTCTGGTTATCCTCAGGGGACAGAATTCAGCTCCAAATTGTTGATGACAAATAGCAGAAATGGCCATTTTAATACCATTGAGGATCTTTGGGGGATATGTCTGTGTCCTCCACAATTGGGGTGCCTGGAAAGAGTAGGGTGGGGCAAGTGGGTGTCTTCGCAATCTATAAAGTCCCAGCAACATGCCTGGCAGCACAAAGGGTGTGAATAAATGGAGGAATAATGTTCACACCATCTCACATTTGTTAAAATTGTCTGTTTCAAATGTTTTGCATTCCGACATCTCTAACAGCATCCTGAGATTCCACGTTAAACAAAAAAGCAAAGGTCAGCTTCCTCACCCAGTCCCATGCGTGGAAGTGTTTGGGAGGCCAGCAGGTTGGTGGTGACATAGAGGACTTGGAGTCGGGGCTCTCCCTTTGGTGCCCCTCCATGCAGGGATTGCCTTTGGTTTCTGCCTCTTCATCCTCCTCCCACCTCCAGCTCTCCATCCTCACTGCCCACTCGTAAGCCACCGGCACTGTGTATCACCCATCTTCCTAGAGAAGCAGTCTCCTCAGTTGGGCTCTGAAAAGGGATATTAATTGTGAACAAAATGCCCCAATTCTGCAAAACAAGCAACCCTTTCTTAAGAGGAGGAGAAGACTTCTCATGTTTCCTCTGCAGCACCATCAGGGTCATTTTCTCTTTTGCCCTGCTGGAATGAATCCTTGAGCTCATTGATTTTAATATTTCTCAAATTGCAGCCCACTGAATGTGAACTTGGACCGCAAGCCTCTCAGATAACGTTCAAAATGTCACAGTGTATATCGGTGTATTACAGATAAGGAGCAGCCTTGCACCAAAGAAAGGGGTTTAATCCTCTTTACTCATTGTTTTCCAAACTTGTGACCCATGAAACCGAAACCTTTTTCTATGTACCACCTGCTAACCTCCTGGGGAACGGGTCCAGGCTAGCAGCAGCACCCCAGATCACGTGCAGCTCTCTTCTGACTCAAACTTACTCTATGTTACAGTCTCCATCTGATTTACTCTTCCTCTCCTCCACCAACTATAAGGTCCTTTAAGGCTGCAACAGAGCCTCCTTCTCTTCATACCAGATCAGGGTCTTCCATTCTCCACACAGTTGACGTAATTTTTGTTATGGGGCTGTCCTGTGTCATGCAGGTTATTTGGCAACATCCCTGGCCTCTACCACACTGCCAGTAGCAGCACCTCACCCCCACCGCATTCCCCATTCCCCACTGGAACAAACAAAAATGCCTCCAGACTTTGTTAAAATCCCCCTGGGGGACAAACTGACCTTGGTTGAGAAGCACCTGTACAGACCATCAGGCTGCCCCTGCTGGCCCACAATCAATACTTATGAAATGTGCATACGATCAAACGTGTCCATCACCTGAGGATAGGAGAGGAAAAGAGTTCCAACAACCTGGAACTGAGTTCTGTCCCGTGATGGAATCAGGCAGCTGCAGAGAGGTCTCCCCCGCTTCGGCCTTCCCCATCCCTGCGGTTGGTCTTGACCTTGCTTACTTTACTTAACAAGCTCTTAACGTGCCTGTGTCAGAGCATGGACACAGCACAGCCTGCCCATGGTGACAGGCCAGAAGGGGAGGGGAGCAGTTGTCCTCTCACACCTACGAGCTCTGGATTTCTAAACCTCACCAGCAAGACACAAAGCAGCCACTTCTTTTTTAATTGTCAAAAAGAAGTGTGGTGAAGCTTTCAAGTAAATTTGAACTGCTCCCCAGGATTCATTTCCTTCCCCTGCCTCCTGACAGAGCCTTCCCCTGAGAACATAAATCTCTTGCACTCCAAGGCTTTTCCTCAGCTAGCTTCCTTCCCCCCAGCCCTGTCCACAAGATTTCTGAAGAAAATTTCTACTGTATTCTAATGTCAGCGTGTATGCTAAAAAGCTTAAAAGTTGCTGAAGTTTCATGGCTCATGAATCTTGGGAGACAATTTTAATAATTCTATACCATAGAGGTTAGCAAACTTTTTTTGTAAAGGGATGGATAGTAAATATTTTAGGCCTGTGGGACAGATGGTCTCTGTGGCAACAACTCATGCATAGACAATATGTAAATAAATGGGAATGGCTGTGTTCCAATAAAACTTTATTTACAAAAGCAGATTGTGGGCCAGGTTCAGGCTATGAGCCACACAGACTCTAGGTTTAGAACATATCTAAGGAATAAACCAATCTTTGCCATGGCAACCACAGGAGGAAAAATATGCTACCCTTTTTACCAACAAAAGTCACATTCCTCATTCCACACAAATAGACTGATGGAAAAACTGCTGTTTCCAATCCCAAAGTGCAATTTCTAATCCCAAAGGCATTTTTGTTTCAGATTACCACTCATCTACAGCTTACCATTCCAAATTACTAAAGTTAAATTTTGAACCTGCTTTCAAAAGGGTAGATGCTGCTAGTGGGAGCCTCTGCGTCTTTTCTGGAAGTTGATCTTACTTGTTTCCCGCACCCTCCAGGAAAATATGCAAGTCTTGCAGATGCAGTCAAGAAGACCACTGCCTCAGCTCTGACCTAGAAGATGATCGGAAAATTGGTCGCTTGCTGATGGACTCCAAGTATTCCACCCTCACCGCCCGGGTGAAAGGCGGAGACGGCATCCGCATTTACAAGAGGAACCGGATGATCATGACCAACCCCATTGCCACAGGGAAGGATCCTACCTTTGACACCATCACCTATGAATGGGCTCCCCCTGGAGTCACCCAGAAACTGGTAAGACAGCTTCTTCCAACCAAATGTCAGCCATGGATGGCATGGGTTTCTGAATTTCAAAGAAGGAGGTCAAGGTCACAAAAATGGTAGGATGGCTGTGGTTTCAGCCCGGCTCCTACATTATGTTACATTGAAATGAAGACTGGACCAGTTTTCCTCATCCATGAAATGAGTAGAGGTATTCATACAAACTCTTAAGGGGTCTTCCAGCTCTTGTGCAGAGGCATTGTTTGTTTTCTTTGGGTACCTTATTTCTGAACACTCAAAATTCTCAGAGTCCTTGTTTTCCTCTGCAAGATGTCCATTTCCCCTCAAAGTAGCCTGGGGTATATACCCTTAGAAAGCCTGTAGGAGAGCAGAAAAATAGTCCTCTCCTCTCTAAAAGCCGAAGCTTCTTGGTCTTAGAAAGAAGAACAAACTGGTTGTATGCAATCCTGGAGGAGAGGATCCCCTCGAAGTCGGGGACAAAAATGGTCAAAGTGGCCTTGAGGAGGGTGGAAAGGACACCGGCCCAGACGGAGAAAATGACTCATGTAAGGTGGCACTCTGGCTGCTCAGTATAAAAAAATCGCTATACCCTGGTCACCCTCTTGATCACTGAGTCATAAGCTTGAGATTGCAGAATCCAAATCACCATATGTGAGCATTTCAAATGATGCCCCAAGTGATGCCCCATGCGGCCACCTCCAAGATCTGATGCACCAGACCAGGGCTCCCCTAATCTCCACCTTCATGTGAACCACCCGGGGAGCTCATTAAAATACTCCCAGCAAGTGTAGAGCCATCCTGAGACACTGCATCCCTGACCCTCCCGTGTGATGCTGGTGCTGCAGATTGCCAGCCTTTGCTTGAAATAACAAGGGCTAGAGTAGCGGTTCTCAACCTGGGGGTCACGACCCCCAGGAGCTTTATTAAAGGGTTGCAGCATTAGGAAGGTTGAGACCCACTGGGCAAGAGGACTTCTATAGGTCAATAAGATAAAATTTTAAAAGCTTCATCAATTTTAGAAAGGCAAGCCTTTCCCGGAAGAGAAGGAGAGCCTTCAGAGTTCCACAGGATCCTGTCCCTGCAGGGTCCAACGACTCCCCGCCCACTCAGTACCTTGGATCACACTGACTTTCTCTGTCCGGTTCCAGAACACACCAGGGCCTTTGCCTGGCAGTGCTCTCTGCTTGAAACATTCTTCCCCTGCTGTTTGCGTGGCTTGGCTCTTCTCACAAAGGCTTCCCCTAATTATTCAATTTACAATAGAGGCCACCCCACCTCCTACCACACACATTTATTGCTCTGTGCTTAGCTCTCATCTCTTCTCCACACTGGGGCAAAGTGAAGTGCAGTACAGGTACAGGCTGTGGGCTGGACCCCTTCCACAAAGTCCCTGTAACTGGTGCATAGTGAGGAAAGAACAGAAGTTGAGAATAAATGGGAAATTTTTCTAGCAGTTTGACATGCAACTTGTGATGAGAACTCATCTCATTCAACAGAATTATGCTGTGGTTAGACTCACATGAGCAAGACCACAAATTATGATGCATTAAGTGGAAAACAAACCTTGATCTTGAGTCATAGAGGGCTGGAGAAGTGCAGTTCCAAGCTCGACTGTGAGGAGGGGATTCCTCACAGATAAAATGAAGAGAGACTACGATTTTTTTTTTTTTTTTTTAGGACCTGTTTGAAAAACATAATGCACATTTTGAAAGAACACATCAGCGTAAACATGGCCACCCCGTGAGGCAGAAATTTTATGTGGCAGGAAACACAGAAATGGCTAATTGGCCCTCATAAGTTCTCAGGGTGAGGCAGGGGCCTATCCTGGGCCCACAGAGGGTGGCATCCCACAATAGCAGAGCCAGGACGTGCCAGGTGGTGCAGAACTTGGGCCTGCCCCCCAGCCCAGGCCTGCGCAAGCTATCTAGTGGATCTCTAAGATGTCAGCTGAAACTAAAGCAAGCAGCTCATAAAAGCCCTCACTGACTGGGCAACTGGTGAAAACTCCAAATGCCTTCAACCCCAGACTCATCAGGAGATGGCACTGTCAGGTAGTGGTTAATTCTGGCTCATAAAACCACAGGGCTATAGAGCCCCTCTTTCTGCTCTGCACGTGGGGTACTGAAGCAGGTCACTTTTCTGAGATCGAATAACTTCCCCTTCCCACTCCCCCTCCAACTTTTTAAAATTACCTAGTGATTAGAACGGATTGTATTAGGGGAAATGAGACTGAATTTTGCTATCACCCCTTAAAGCCAGAGAAATGCTTAAGCCTTTAAAGACTTGGTAACAATACGCCTGATTGCCAGTATTGGATGAGTTTTTACTGCGTGCCAGCCACTGTGTTAAGAGCTAGCCTTGTATAATCTCATCTAATTTTCCAACATCGTTAGGCACGTACTATTATTACTCTCATCTCCATAGGGGGAAACTGAAGCTCAGAGAGATGGTGCAACAGGCCAAATGTCCCACAGCTGATGGCAGAGCCTGACCTTTTTTTTTTTTTTTTCCAAATTAATGCAAGGGTGTAAACAGGTTACAATATTTGCAATTGTTAAGTCCCCGTTGTAGTTGTGTCCCACACCCAGAAGGTGTGCCATATACTCTTACATTGTGCCCATTAGGTGGGAGCACCCCAAACCCTCTCCCTCCCTCCTCCCTTCCCTCCCCCAGTCCCTCTACATTCTACCCCCCCTACCCACCCACCCACCCACCCCCACCAACTTGAATAGAACTGCTTTTTTCTCGTATATGGGCATGTATTAGTTTGTCTACTCGCTTCATAATACCATTGAGCACATCAGTAATTACTTTTCTATTCATACTTTCTATTCATACTTTTCTATTCATACTTTACTGAAGAGAGTGTGTTTCAACTCCATCCAGGTTAATACGAGAGTTGTAAAGTCTCCATCTTTTTGTGGCTGAATAGTATTCCATAGTACAGAGCCAGGTCTTAAACTCGGGCCACTCTGACTCCCAGGCGTGGGCTCTTCCTTACTAGGGCAGCCCAGGAGGACTGGCAGGTGGGGGAGGAGGCAGGAAGGAGCAGGTAACATGGTTTCACCTTCCCCGGGGAAGCTATTGAGAACAGGGAGGAGTTGGAACTGGGTTTTAAAATCTAGCCAGGATTTGGGGAGAGGCGAGAAGGAGAGGATGAAGGAAACCAGCCAGCATGCACCGAGGGTTTGGCGGATGTGTTTCCTCAGCAGCTCGTGCTCCTCTTGTCCTGGGGATGGTATAGCTCATGTTACAGGAGGTAAACTGGGATCTGGAGGAGCCTGTGCAGGGTGGCATGCCCACGTACCTTGCCCTTTGCTCCCACACCATGCTGGTCACTCAGAGCCCTGCTTCCTACTGAGCCCTAATCAGCCCTCGGGATCCTTCTCAACACAGCACTCCAGGTCCCCACTGTCAACTGGGGCTGACAGGTGAGATGAAGCACATTCACTGTCCTTGGCTGCCAGCAGGCGAGGAACCAGGACAGGGTCTTCCGATCCCAGAGCCCACGTGCGTTCTGACTCAGGGGGTAGGAGCACCTTCCCTTCCACTTGTCTCTGAATTTTTTATTTTTCTTCTGGTACCGACAGATTCTGGGAAACTCTCCACCCATGATATCCCAGCCAGAATGTAGAAAGGTCCTCAGGAAAAACTTAAAAACCTAAACCAATTCTTCCAAGTGGTCTGAGAAACTGCCTCGTGCGTTATGAGTTACGGGAACATGACCTCAGTCCCTTCCTGGAGCATTTGTTGCCTGAGAGATTTGCTCCTAAGGTGAAAGCTGCAGCAAGAGGCTGACTTGGGCCAAACCGTCCTTGTTGTTCCCTCCCCAAACTATGCTAGTTGATGGTGGTTACCAGGAGGACAATGTTGAGAGGGCATCTGAAATCCTCATGGGGCGAGGGCATTGGTGGGTAGTGCCTGCCATGGATGTGTGACTAGGGAGAGGGGACAGCAGGCCAGCCCAGCAAGGCCAGGCCACAGAGCACACACTAGTGGTGGCAGCTGTACACAGTGGCTTTGATCATGCAAAGAGGAAAGTGGCACCCAGTTGGGGCTTTGAGCTGTAACAGGAGCACTGGGTCCTGGGAAGGAGAACTCCCTTTCTCAAGGGCCCTGGCTGGGAATTTACAGCCACAACCAGCACAGAGCTGGGACGAGACACTGTGAATGTAGGGATCAACCAGCCGCCAGGGCTGCTGCTCCCGATTTCCTAACACAGCTTTAGTAAAGTTGAGCAGGGGAGAATGCAGGTCCTAGAAGGCCAGAGAAACAGACACATCCTGGGAATGGGGCATCCTGGACCCAGGATGCACAGCTCACTCACCTGAAATGATGACAATCACCCCCTGATACTGGGAACGTCCTCCTCTTTGAAAGTTGCCCACATCTCCTAGAAAGGCAATACAGAGGAGCTTGGGGGCCAAGCTTCTGAGTTCAAAGCTCTCTGTGTGGCATACCAGCTGTGTGGCCTTGGGGAGGCTACTTAAGCTGTCTGTGCCTCAGTTTCCCAAGGGTAACATTAGTAACTTCCTCATAGAGGTGTGAGACTGAAATGGGTTAGCGTGCGTCAAGCACCTGGAAGGAAGCCTGGAACTTAGTGAGTGCTCTCTCAGCATCAGCTACTCCTGTCCTTCCTCAACCACGGAACCTGGGGGAGTCGGCCATCTTCTCAGGAAAAAAGCAATTACTCTTCCTGAGCTGAATCAGCCTACGCCCGGGGATGCTTAACACTGGGAGTTAGTAAGATATTGGCCAGGCCTGCTGCTCAGTCTGGCGTGGGTGAGCACAGCTCTTGTTTCCTTGTCTCCAAAATCCTCCTGTAGATCCTGGGAGCAGGGTGGGCTCTGGGCAAGAAATAGGAAAGAGATGGTGTGGGTGTGTTTGCCACCCACAACTCTGCCCCGACGTCCCTCCCCAGGGCCCTCTGCCCTGCCCCAGTCGGTGGGCTTCTGGGCTGCCCCTACCCATTGTCTCTGATGTGCCCACCTCCTTTCCCCACCTGCTGTCCCCACAAAGGAGTGTCCTGCATCAGACCCACCCAGGAGAACCCCTGCAAGTTCTCACTCCAAACCTTCATTAGAATCTAAGGGTGGGCCCAGAACTTTTCCAAAAGGCCTCCAAGTGGCTCTCACACACCCCAGAGTTTGATAGGAGGTGCCCCATGCCTATCTGACGTAGTGCTGGAAGCCACTTGTCATTCCCTCGACTGATCAGGAGGAAAACCCATACACACCACAGTCTCCTAAGGTGGGGTCAGGACTGAGCCCTTCCCAGAGGTTGAGTTGGTGCCAGGGCTTCTGTTTGGCTGTATGCCCAGTGGAGGGTCAGACAACAACAGCAAATGTTTTTTATGAATTTCCAGGTGAATTCCCACAATTCCAAAATGGGCCTGGCCCCAAGTGATAAGCTATGGGGGAGGGGAGTTCTCAGAGGGTAGAGTCAGGTTGGTGCAGAAATGGAAAGCACTTACCCCAAGACTAACAGTGAACCCCTCGCAGCTCTCAGGCAGTGGCCCTGACCTCTGTCTCCCCTTCATCTCCCCATCCCTGGGACCTGCCAGGTGGAAGATTTCTGTTCCATGAAAACAAGTAAATAAATGAAGCCAAAGTGGACAGCTACCTGTAAACACATTAATATTCAGACAGTTCACAGTCAGATCAATGGGGAAACTCATTGACTGGACACCTTGTCGATTCTATTTAAGAAGGCGTCTTTGCACATTTTAAAATTAATAAACCATGAACTACCTTATCCCCATAATGATATAGTTATACTTTTCTAAGAAAAAGCAATTTTAAACTAGATTGACTCTTTTAAAATTAGAGGAATATTGCCTATGAAGTAAATGAAATAAAAAATATTCTGTTTTAAAGGAAAGAAAATCCATGTTGCCAGCGAATTTAAAATGAACACCGACTTAAATCACACCGTTTCTCATCAAGAACTTGAATCTGTGACTGCACGATTTAGGCCACTCTCAGGGGATGACCAAAAGTTATATTCGGTCATGAGAATCCTTGGATTTTGCAAAAGTCTAAAGAAGCTGGGATCACTTACCAGCCTCTTCTCAGCTCTCTGCCCAATGCTTGAAAATCACAGTTACTTTATCTATTTTTCTCTTGCCAATATTTTGCTGAAACAGTAGTTTAAGTAAGGTCCAGAGGACAACTTTTTACATCAGAGTTACCCAGGGTTCTTCCTTAAAATGCAAATTCTGGGAGGAGAGAGGAGGAAATGGCCAGGACGAGGGGATTAGTAAATTCTCACCTAATGTACACAACGTAAGAGTGCACAGCACAGCCCTGGATGAAGGGCTCAACTACAACTTGAACTTTATCTTAGAAGTGCAAACAGTGTAGCCTAATCATCCGTACCCTCGTATTCATCTGAAATTTAAAAAAAAAAATTTAAAAGAAATTAAAAAATAAGCTGTATATTCCTGAATGCCACATCTCAACTCCTGAGTTGGGATCTTGATGGGGGTTGATGGGTCGTCGCCGGGAATCTGCATTTTAATGACTTTCCACATTTGTCGTAAGCCTTATCTTTCGAGGAAGACTGCTCTGAGGTATGTAGCTGGTGAGTCTCATGGAAGTCACAAATCTAAACAGCTGGAAAAGTCAAAGAGAGAAAAGCAAAGGGAAAAATCAATAACACATGCAGCGTAGATGCTGTGGGTCTGTTAACCCCTCAGCCACCCTAGGTTTTATGATCCTCATTTTTACAGTTGAGGAGCCCAGTGACGTGGCTGTGGTCACACAGTTAGCGTGTGACATGGCTGTGCCTAAGACCAGGACTCAGGTTCAGGACAGGCGGACTCCAGAGCCTTTGCTCTTGCTGCTAAAGCAGAAATGGCACAGCCTGCCCTCAGAAAGTGAACACTCCCAACAGAGAGTCAACTCAAATATACTAGGGATCCTTAAGCATCAGGGAGAGGCCACAGCATACAGCACTGCTTGTAAGAGCAGGAAACACAAGATAGGGCCTTTTCTGCCCTAAGCAAAAGTAGAAATTAAGCACATCAACTGCAGAGCCAATGAGAAGACAGTCCCAAGTGGGGCAGCAGGTTTTATGAGGTCAGCCAACTTACATTATTTTTGTCATTATACTGTAAGAGTTTTATAAATTGGCATCTCTCCAGCAAATTAGAGTAGAAAAGAGGTTTGGAAATAGCAACTTTCCCTTGGTGACAGAGGCTGACTTGTAATTGTAATTATTACCATTACTCAAAAGTCAGAGAACAAAGCAAAATGATCCTTATTTAAATTCTGATGGATAACTTAGCCCACAAGCAAATTTAATAAGATGCCTTTATCATCCCAGTGCTATCCAAAAATGAAAGCTAAATTAGTCTTTGGGGAATAAGAAATATTATTATTAGCGAGGCAAGATCTAGCGAGTAAATGAACAGATAGAGCGTCCACAGACAGATGCAAATAGGTGTTTTTTCTCAATGTCAAGATTGTTCTCTATCCCACACAACAAACATGGGCTATCACAGTCGTAGGAGAAACAGAACCCATGAATCAAGAACTCGTTTAAGTGGTACACACACCGAGAGAAAGTAAAATTCAAATACGTTTTAATAAATACAGATAGGAAATAGTCTGGAAGGATGAACACAGAATTGTCATCAAGCGATCATCATGGGCCAATGAGGTATAATTTTTTAATATGCTTTTTAAATCAAAGCATCGTCAGGGCCTCTTATCAAGGATTCGTTCTGAGAAATGCGTTGTTAGGTGATTTTGTCATTATGCAAACATCGTAGAATGTACTTACACAAACCTAGATGGTACAAAGGTTTGAGAAAGACCACGTGACAGTCCATTATTTCACTGCCCAGAAACACAGTCAACAGCTTCCTTTGTGATTCACCTGCGAAGGTTTCAATTTGCTCAGTTTAGCGGTGCTGCTGGGAGGGCTTCATTTGTTTCTGTCCGTGTGGATTTTACAGTTCTTGATTTTTATGTATCTCAATTCATAATGGCCCGCATAGAGCCTCCTGCATGCCTAGGCTACATGATATTTCTTATTGTTCCTGCACTACAGCTTTTGACGACGCCGATACTGTCGGCAATTGGAACACAAATCACTAAGAGATGGGAGTTTTTCAAGTCTGTTATAATCTTTATGTGGTCCAGACGGAAATGCCACGCGGCACATGACTCTATAACACGCATACAATAAAGTGCGTGCATCTGAATGTGTTCAGCTTGTTGAACGTTGACACAGACATTTCCTACACGCACGTGGTAGATAGAGGATGCTTATTTTTTCCATTCTTCCTTTCATCTGTGTTTTCTTATCTGTGACAATGGACAGATATTACCTTCTTAATTTTAATAAAGAAGCTACATTAAGTTTAAAAAAAAGTCTATGGGGCGGTGCCTGTGGCTCAAAGGAGTAGGGCACCAGCCCCATAAGCCGAAGGTGGTGGGTTCAAACCCAGCCCAGGTGAAAGAAAAGAAAGGAAGGAAGGAAGAAAGGAAGGGAGGGAGGGAGGGAGGGAGGGAGGAAGGAAGGAAGGAAAGGCAGTCTATGTATTTCAGATACTGATAATGTCAGAAGATACTGCATTTGACAGTATCTTCAATGGTTTCTGTCATTGTTTCTTTGACTGAGGGAGTCCTGCCCACATCACCTGTCTCCCCTTCCTCCTCCTCCCAGGGCCTGCAGTACATGGAGCTCATCCCCAAGGAGAAACAGCCAGTGACGGGCACCGAGGGCGCCTATTACCGCCGCCGCCAGCTCATGCACCAGCTCCCCATGTATGACCAGGACCCCTCTCGCTGCCGCGGACTTTTGGAGAACGAGTTGAAAGTGATGGAGGAATTTGTCAAGCAATATAAGAGTGAAGCCCTCGGCGTGGGAGAGGTGGCCCTCCCGGGGCAGGGGGGCTTGCCCAAGGAGGAGGGGAAGCAACAGGAAAAGCCAGAGGCCACAGAGACCGCTGCCCCCACCACCAACGGCAGCCTCGGAGACCCATCCAAAGAAGTGGAATACGTAAGTGTCTCCCACGCGTCAGGCCTGGTGGAACCTCCTGAGGCCCCGGGCTGTACAGTCAGGGCCCCACCGTGAGGCTTACTCATGACTTCATGCGTTCCGCAGGTATCTGTTGCTCCTTTACTCTGTGCCAGATACTGTCCCATGGAAAATAATGAAAGGTTACTGCCATCCTTGAAAGCCTCATAGCATGGTGGAGGTCATAGCTAACCAAACTGTTGCAGCCTCCAACCTGGCCTGGTAGTGAGGGTGGGCTTAGGAAGTTGGTGAGGTACCAAGTGGTCTCTGAAGAATGATGGGGTTTTCCCTGGCCGAGGGGAGGATGTATACCCCCAAGAGGTGATTTGCGTACCCCCTTAAGGAGCCATAGTGTCATAGAGCATGACACAGAGGCTTAAAAGAAGCCCCATGGGACTCAAAGTGTGGCACGCTTGGGGACTGGGGATGCAAGGCTGGAGGGCAGTGGCAGAGCGTCCTGGAGAGCCATGCCACCCATCCACTCATCCTTCGGAAACTGACCAGCTTATAGCATATGCCAACTCCCAGGAAATCAGACAAGCAAAGAGCAAGCCCTGGACTTAGGACTTTATTTTAAGGGTGGCAGGAAGGCTAGTGGGTGGAAGTATCACGTGGTCCAAACTGTGCTTTCCAAAGTTTCCTGGAATAATGCCATAGTCAACATTCTGCTGCTTATAACAGAATACTTAAAATTGGGGAATTTGCAAAGAAAAGGAATTTATTTCTTACAATTATGGAGGCTAAATCCTAGGTCAAGGAGGAGCATCTGGGTAGGGCCTGCATGATGGTGGGGACTCCCTACAGAGGGGGCACGGGGCAGCATGTGGTGAGGGCCTGGGACTGAGCATGCTCATGTGGGCTCTCAAGTGTCTTGTCCACTTCTTAGAAAGTCCCTCCCATGATAACTCAGTTCATCCGTGGATCCATGAGTGGATTAATCCATCTATGAGGGCAGAGCCCTCATCACCCAGTCGACTTATAGAGGCCCCACCTCTTCATACTACCACTTTAGGGATTAAGTTTCCCCATGAGTTTCGGAGGTTCTGTTCAAACCACAGCAAGTAGTGATGTGGAAGTGCTATTTTGAGAAACCACAAAAGAGCAGCCAATATTTGAGAGGTGAAGGCGTCATGGCCTTCAACTGCCCCACAGGAGGCAAGAGGACTAATGTGAGACTGGTGCCACGTAGGGCTGGGGCTCACTCTGTCCTGGCCCCCAGCTTCCCCTTTACTTTTTTTTCTCCCCTACCCCCAGCAGCCAAGTGACCTCATTTACTTCTTTTGTCTTTGACATTTGGAGATAAAGTCCCAACATACGGGGTCCTGGAACACATCACCTGCCTTGCTGGGACAGGCTGACAGTCACTAGTGAGCCAGATAACCCAAGGAAAGGCCAGCCCAAACGATGCTGCTGCCACATCCAGAGAGGAAAGGCTCCCTCTGCCCTGGGGTCACTCAAGTTACTTGTCCAAAACTTGGGTTTTCCATCCCAACCCCCATCTCATTAGCACAGCCTAGGATTGCCATGCCAGGAACTATGGGCTCAGGCTGGTTTAGCTGAGAACTCTGAGACAAAAGAACAAAATTTATTTTCTCTGATACATATTTGACAGTGATGTTGAAAAGGCCCATTTCTCAGGAACAATATGTGTCCTCGGGACTGCTACAAAAATTAACTCTAGTTACCACTTTCCATATGGTGTCCTTACACGCCTCACCCTGTCCTGTCTTCTGTCCTTGCTCAAATACCTGTCTGTATGATCATTCCATGTTGGAAGATCTCTGAATCTTGTACCATTTCCAAATTGCCATTCCTAAGAGATGCTGATCTGAGAATGTACTTTATCCTCAACTGAGCCTGCATATTTGTACAGTGTGGAACGGGGGCAAAGGTGGCCTGAGATCCCCAGTCCTTGCCCCTGACTAGCTTTAGGAAGCACTTGTGACACTTGGGAAGCATTCAATAACCATACTAGGCAGTAAATGGCAAATTCCACAGTTAGAAAATAAGTAGGGAATCTGAAGGAAGCCCGTTATTGGCTGGGCTGGGCTGGCTGTGGGAGGAAGACCTCTCCTTCTTTGCCATAACCAAAGTTGTAATTCAGTAACTATGTAGTTAGTGGATTATTGTCTGTGACACACACACACACACACACCCCGCCCCCAGATGTTGAGGTCTTATTCATCTTTGTATTCGCAGCAGGTATCATGGATAAAGATAGTAGATGCTTAATAAATATGCCATCCACGAATGAATATGTGAAAGATGGGACCTATGTGGATGTCATATCGCCCAAGGGGATGGTGAGATTCTAGCCCTGTGTCTAGTAAGCACCTTCCCTGTGCCGAGCACTGGGCTTCCACTGTATGGTCAGGGTCTTTCTTGAATTTTCACAGTTGCTGGGTAAGGTACATTTTACCAAACCCATTTTACAGGTGAAGAATCTGAAATACAGACAATAGTTAACTATTCCAAGATGCCCCAGTTTCTAAGAGGCTTTTGTACTATATGGTGCCAAGTTATTTGTTCTGGGAAGAAAGAAAACTGGGTGCTCTTATTTAAGTCCTTGTTTATCTCTCTGAAGCAGAGGAGCAAGTCCTGATAAAGGCAGTTAATTAGCAATGGGCCACTAGGAATGGGCAGGGGCTGCACTGGCCAAACTGCCTTAACCCATGGCGGCTACACTTGGCACACTGTGTGCTGGACATCCTGTGTCCTGTGCCCCTCTCCTTCCTCTGATAGCACCATTCCTAGAGTCAGACAGGGAGCCCGATTCCTGCTCCCCTGGAAAGGGCAATGAACTTCACAAGTAGTCATTGGGGCCGTGAACTGGAGAACCCAGGTGTGAGGAGGAAATGGTAGGACTCAGCCTGACACCCCACAATGGAACAGAGGTCTGAAAGAGGGGGAATGAAGGGTGAAAAGAGGAATAGGTAAAAGTATCTGAACTCTTTTGGTAACACCTGCCTGCTCCTGGTTGTGATAGTGATTGTTACAATGGCTGTCACAGCTACCACTTGGCGGGCGTCATTCTGAACCAAGGACAGTACTAAGCATGACGGTGTCTGACTTACCACTTTACAACCACCCAGCAATGTGAAGAGGCCGGGCCTCCCCGGGCTGCTGGGCCTCAGAACTAGATTCAAACAGCATTCACTAGAAACCAAGTCTATGGTTTTCCTAGTTCTCAGAGATTATTGCTAGGGACACAAACCCATAGTTTTCCATAGAAGGGTCACGTAGCCAGTTTGGGAGCCATCACAGTGAGTAAAACAACATAGGTATCTTCATGGCAGGACTTTACAGACCTTTCAGTAGGTGATTTAGGTGATTCTTAAACTAAATGCACCTGGAAGGGGCTTGTCAAACTCCAGAAGGCTGGATCCCACCCCAGAGTCCTTTCTTAGTAAGTGTGGGATGGGGCCTGGAAATCTGCATTTCTGACAAGTCTGCAGGTGATGCCAGCATTGGTCTGGGGCCCCACGTCGAGGACCACTGCTAAGAGTGTTAAAAATCTCCCTAGATGTGAGCTTAGCAGAAATGACATCACCCATTTGCTACCTGTATATAGTAACAGTCCTGGAGATGGTGACAGGGGCACTTTCTAGATGCATTTGGCCTCCTGGCTTTATTTCTGTATTTATTTGTTTACTCAGGGGAAGCCCTCCTCAGGGGAGCCCATCTCTCGGCACGCTGCATGGCTTTCTCTGTTCCCTTCATTGTCTGTGGGAGGTTCTGGAAACACAGACACAGAATCTACCATACGCTCTACTCCCCATCTAACCACCCCCATCCTTGACATCAGGGTCTCAGTGGCGTGAGGCCCACCAGCCCCGCTTTCTTCCACACTTTGCTCAGTACGAGCACACTCGGTGTCCTCATGCTGCCCTGCCAGCCTGCAGGGGTGATATCCTTCCTCTGGGGCTTCAGGAGGGGCCCAGGTCAGAGCCACGGCAGGGTCAGCCCAACACCTCCTCCCACCCACTGTCCTCCAAACTGTCCCCAGTAAAAAGCATTATCCACACCAGAGGAGCAATACACATCATGCCAAAAGCCTTTTCCAAATCGCTCATGTGGAATTCTGGCAAAGGGGCTGTTTTGAGTGAAACCAGGTAACAGCAGGTCAGCCAGGCTGCAGGACACTGGGCCGCTGGAGCCCAGCCTACCCAAATGGCTGGGGCTATCTGGTTGTACAGATCTGCACCCCTGCCCCAGCTTTCAAGCCCCAGGCCTTCAGACAGGCCCCATGGACAGGACCTATGAACCTAACATTAGCCTCGGCACTCCTGAAGTTAGGCAGGTGGACGCTATGGGAAGTGCCTTCAGACACCAAGTTGCCAGAGCAATTGTTCTTGAAGAGGAAATAGGAGGCCAAAAAGATCCCAGCCCCAGAAACTCACTCACCCACTGTCACTCCCCCAAGAAGCCCCTTTTAATCACTGAGACCAATTAAAGCCTGACAATATCTAGCCTCCCTCTGCCTTTTTCTTGCATATGGTGGAGGGGACAAGCTGGGAATAGGGAGGAGAGGGGGGCAATGTTCCCGGGGCCACAAGCCCTCGTCAAAGTCTCAATCTCTTTAAATCTTTGCAACAACTGCGAGAGACATTGGGATCGCTATACCTTTTGGGGATCAGGGGTCCCAGTTCCCCAAACCCAGTTGACCTGGTTCAGTTATTCGGCTGAGCTAGAAAGTTCAGCGAAGGCAGTAATTGAAAGCAAAAATGAATGGAAGCTGGAAATAAAACTGAAGCAGTGCAGGCAGCACAAATGGAGAGCACAGTAACCTGCACACGTCTCAGGGCAACAGAGGTTTCATTTAAGAACAAAGAGAAAATTTAGAGCACTTCCAAAAAGAGTTAGAAGTGGGTCCCTCTCATAATGCAGAGAAGTGGAAAGAGACAAAGGCACAACGGCTGTTCAGAGGTGTAAATACCCTCTTTCTCTCCATTGTAACTGGCTGCAAATCTTTCATTGGTCTTTCTGCACCACCAGGAATGATGGCTCTTTTCTATTGGTCATTGATTACTGTCTCTTTCTATTGGTCCTTGGTCACCTAGGTTACTTCACAGCCATATCCTTATGGGCCTTCCAGACTTCTTTGTTCTGCAGGCCAAGCTTTCCTCCCACCCCCCTTGAAGCCTCTGTCTGAGTGTCCCTTCTCAATACCCGTCACACAGATGGGGACCCTGAGGCAGAGCGAGGTTCACCAGTTTACAGAACAGTGGTGTGGCTGAGCCGGCCCCGGGCCTTTGCGCTTTGCTTTGCTAGCAGTATGGAGTCTCAGCAGACCTAGGGCCTAGGCAGGGTGAGGCCAACAGTGCAAGAGGGTGTGTATATGTAGTGTTTAGGTTTGCAGTGACTCAGTTCAGCCACTGAAGACTGTGAAAGCCTCTTATCTGTGTGCCCAGAACAATGGAAGGACTTTCCTGGCCCACCCCAGTTCCCTCCGCATCCCTTCTGGGGCATCAAAAGGGTTCCATGACCAGACTGCTGCTGCCTCCAGGAACCTGGACCAATTCACACAGTCTGCTCAGAGGCCCTTATCCAATCGCCGGGCCCTGTACTCCCCACCTGGATGGAATTTCTGGGCCCCTGCACTGTGTGGGCAATGATCTTAATGCTCCGATTGTTAACAGCTCTGTCAAGCTGTTTCCCTGCATTAGAGAGCTGACTGGATATTTTCTCAGAAATTAAATATACAGATTTCCTGGGCATGCTTATTTTGCCCAGGAATTTCCGCCCCTTCCTGCACACCAAACTTGTAACTGTAGAAAGGGGAAAGAAAGCCAGAACCCAGAACGCAGCCCTGAATGTAATCTGGACTCCTTAGTATGTACCCTTCTTCCAGGAGCCGCCCCACTGCCTTGTTTCTCCCCCTCAGCACCCCCTTTCCCACCCTGACTGCTTGCCCCAAAGAGAGCAAACTTAGAAGGAGGGGAGTGATCTGAGAGAGTTGAAGATGCCTCTGTTCTCGGGTAGTCATAAAGATGTGTGAATATGGTCCCAGTTTACCCACCAGGTCTACTCTGGGAGCACAGTCTGCCCCCTTTCCTCACAAGAATTGCAGAGAGGTAGGACAGAGGCCTGGCGCCTCTCCCTTCCACCAAAGGTCTCAGATGGAAACTTACAGCAGCTGGCAGCTCAGCCTGACTCCAGCCCCAGCAGAGGGACATATTTGTGGGCAAGGGACTTCCAAGCCTTTGTCTGAGCAGATGTTTGGCTTGTGGGCTCGGCAGGCTGGCTGGCTGGCTGTTCTGCCAGCCCCTTTGGGAATCTGAAACCTCCACCCTTCCCCCTTTTGGGCTCCCATTTGAGCTGGACAATGACAGGAGGGTGGGAGGCCCGGAGACAAACCTGGGGTCACTCAGTCTGATGAACCTCTGCTCCCCCCACTCCTGCCACCCCCTGCCCCCAGCACGTATGGGCAGCCTGCAGAATCACCACGCTGCCAGCTTCTCAGCCTTCCCCTTCTTTAAAGTGGAGATACTTCAATGACATTTAAGAAGATCTTTTTACCAAAGAAAATTCCCTTTCTCCCACTTTTTATACTATAAATACTTTTCCCTGTTGCCACATGGTATTCACAAGCATTTTTTTTTCCTTCTTTTGAGTGGGCTGAATAATGTCCCATTGACTAAAACTGGGGTTAAAAAACACCAGAGGCTTGGTGGGCCACGTGGCCTCTGTCTCCACTAAACAGCTTAGTCCTTGTAGCCCTGAATCTGGGACAGACAATCGTTAAATAAATGACCATGGCTGTGCTCCAATAAAACTTTGTTTATAAAAATAGGTGGTGGGCTGGCTTGGGCCCACAGACGGATGTAGTTTGATGACTCCTGAACCAGGAGAATCGTAAAAAAAAATTGCTTTGGCCTTTTATTCATTACTTGGGTTTTATGCAATTTTGTTTTGCTATTTATAGGTTAAGAGATGATGACGATGATGGTGATAATAATGTGTGTCATCTGCCATCCACTGACTAAGGGGTGCCAGGCACCGTGCCAGAAGTTTTACATGTTATTTTATTTAATCCCAAGAATTATCCTACAAAGTATATCATCCCCCTTTTTACAAACAACAAAATTAAGACACATTCTTAGAAAAGTTAAACAGTGTTTTCAAACTTCAGGTCACAACCCATCAGTGGACAGTACATCTGTGTTGTCAGTTGCAATAAGATTTATTTTTAAGTTGAAAAGAAAAATTGTTTGGAGGGTTAAATTTGGGGGGGGAATCTTTTGTTTCAGGTGTGTGTGTATTGGATCAGGATATAAAATTTATTTCCTACTGTGGATCATAGACAAAAGTAAAATTTCAAAACGCGAAGTTAAAGAAGTAATAAGAGCTCCCATCTCCGAAGCACCTGTGCAGCTCTTAGCATTGTGAGGCCACTGCAATAGAGATGAACACATTTTTCCCTACTCAGCTAGGGACCTTATAGACTTGAATCACTAACGTGGAACCACAGTTGCAGAAAGGGAATTAAATTCCCCAAGCAGCATCCTTTCCCAAGAAGCCAGTCCTTGAGCCCATGCTCATCAAAGCAGGATTTGAGAACAGTCCAGGCTGTATTCTCTCTTACACGTGAAACATTTTTGAATCCTTCCTGTCTCCATCCCCCCCCTCCTCACATACTGAGTGATGGAGATTCAGTTAGACATGGCTAACATGTTGCCTTGCTTGGGACAGAGCCCTATAACTGGTAACCTGCCCCAAGAAGAATCTTAAGGAAGAAAGTGTTGGTGAACGGTAGTGACTACCAACACCAACGTGAGACATTTTCTACAAGTCAGGCCCTGCCACAAGTTACAGATGAGGAAACTGAGGCTCAGAGGGGAGGAGCATTGTCCAATGACTTCACCAGTGATGAAGCCATCATATGAACCGAACTCCACAGCCCACGCGTGACCTACCATTACACACCCAGCCTGCTCGTTGCATACCACAGGAGCTACGGTATGGGGGAGCAGACTTACGACAGCTGAGGACGCCAGAGTGATGCTAGGCCAGAAAAGGAAAAATAAAAATAAAACACTCTGGGATCCGTGAGGCTGCACAGTAAAGATGGTGAATAATCACCATAAGAGGAAATGGGGAGATGCTGTTTATAAATAAATTGTTGAGTATTTGCATTGGAAAGAACCCAGCGCCTAAATTCGAGGCCTTTGTGTTAATATTTACTGTATTGTAATTGTGAGATTTTCACAAGGCTCTCTGGGTTTAGACTGAGTGGACCTTTGGATAAGAGCCTTCCAGAAGAAAACAGCACAATTGGGACAGAACTTCTGGCAAGCCCGCAGGAGAGATTATGGCTGGTTTAGGAGTATTCTTCATATCTGCTGCTCCCTTTCTGAAGGCCAACACAGCTTTGTCCCTAGAGACGGTTCTGTAGCCACGTAACCCCTGGCCACTGGCCTGAATCTGCTGTTGCTGAAACACTTTGTTACTACCATTTCAGAAACCTTAATAGTGCTTCGTGTCCCATTATGTAATGCTGCATATCAAACTGTCCCAAGGCGCAGTGGCTTAAACCAGCAATATCTATGTTGCCCACTAATCAGCATTTCGGCGGGGCTGAGGAGAGGACACCTTGTGTCTGTGCACGTGGCACCTCCTGGAGCAGCTCACAACTGGGGCTGTGGTCATCTGAAGCCTGTTCCTTGTGTGTTTGGCTGGACGCTGGGAAGACACACAGCTGTGCCTTGGGGGGCTCTCTGTCTATCCCTGTGTGGGTCCTCCACATGGCCACCCGGGCATGGAAGCCTTAGTCTGCTAGGACTTGCTTCCTGTCCACTCAGGGATCCTGAGGTGTGTGTACTGAGAGAGAGCCCCCAGCTGAAAGCTGCACTGCCTTTATAACTATCTCGGAAATCATATTGCGTCGCTTTTTGCCACATTCTGTTTTATAGACTTGAATCACTAAAGTGGAACCACAGTTGCAGAAAGGGAATTAAATTCCATGTTGATTGGAAAAAGTCCAAGAATTCACCACCATGATTTAAGTACTCACGACTAAGGGAGCCCCACACCCAATCCTGCAGAATCTTAGCTTTTGAGACAGTTGAATGTACAATGTTCTTCAGCTTTCTCAAAGCTGGTGTTCACAAATTGCAAAGGCCCCAAGTGCAATATATTTCACATCTTTCAATTTGGCCCTTAATGAAGAATCTCACACCATTTGAACCAAGTATTAGGGCAAAACTTGCCCGGCACAGGAGAAACCTCACATTAGTTTTACTTCTGGAAGGTCTGTGCCACACCTCCTCTCCTGAGGGGGAAAACAGTCTGCAAACAAGGTTGCATGGAAAATGTTAGAAACATTCCCATGAGCAAGCTGATTTTAGAACGCTGGGCGTATGAACAAGAACCACCTGGTCTGCGAAGGATGAACCCTCCTTCTCCGTTCCTTTTACCATAACCCCAAAGCACGTCCACTTGCCCATACCAGCTCCTTCAGAGGAAATAGTCTGAGAATGGCTACGTTGGGTTTTCTGAAAAATAACCTAGAACTGAAACATTCTAGGAGTTCAAACTGGCCTTTGTGGTAACCAAACCAAGTTGATGATGTCATTTTTGCTGAGGTTATAGATAAGGTCATCTTTAAACACTCTGTGACCGTCGTTCTCAAAGGAAGGCTCCTGGCCATGCCTGCTCCCCTGGGAACCTGCAAATCCTTGTGCCCCATCCCAAATCTACTGAATCAGGCAGTGCTGGGGTGGGGGAAGCAGCAATCTGTTTTAACAAGCTCTCTAGGGGATTGTGAAGCCAACTCAAGCCTGAAAACTATCTTAGAGGAGGTGGGGGCAGAAAATAGGAGCTGGAGAGCTGGGTCTGGATCAGCGACAGACTGGTGAGGCAATGTGCTTCTCTGGCCACAGGGAAAATGGCAGAGCTCACAGTGGGAGGAACGACCCCTCCTGCTGGTCTACAGACCTGTGGCAGCATAGAAGTGAAGTCCAGCCCTCCAAATCTGCTTCCAAAATGTCATTGTTTCTTAGGGAAGTGATTTAACCCCTCTAATTCTAAGTTTCTAGCCTGCAAAGAAGGCCGAGGGAAGGATAACAGGCTGGTCATCACTGAGCCCTTAACAGTATTTATCAACCTTTTTTATCTACGGCATACTTAACCCTAGAGTTAAACTTCCATGGCGCACTTAAATTACAACGCTCAAAAAAAAAAAAAAAAAGATTAAAAAAAAAAGAATATATGCACTGTGCTTTGACCTCCTTTCAAAAATAACCTAATTTAATGGTCTTCACACATTTTCGTGCCATACCTAAGATTCTCTCACGGCATGCTGGTTGAACATCAGTGGCTTATAAAGTCCCCAGATTTTATTATCTCATTTATTTCATGCAACAAACCCCATGATGTTGCTATTATTACTATCTCCATTTGAACAGTGAAAAAAAAAAAAACTGAGGCACAGAGAAGTTAGGTAACTTGCCCAAGGTCACATAGCTATAGCCTAGGTAGCCTGACTCAAGACCTCCCTTCCCAGCCAACCACTGCAAGTCAGAAATTGTAAACTTTGGTACCAATGATTGTGGGGAGAGATTAAGTTTGTGCAGAGAAAAATTGGGCCAGGACCTTAGGACCAAGCCAAGCAGGCTGGGTATTCTGATCCTGGCCTCCAGCCTGTCCCTGGTGGCTGAGGGGCCACCTGGTTGACAGAGCCAGGACAACTTCAGCTATCTCATCCTTTGAGACAGCTGAAAAAAAGGCACAGAAAGTAGCTCAAAGGCAAGGAGAGAAAATTGCTTCCTGACCCATGTTGCCTGCCAGGACATCTTGTTTTCATAAAATGATAGCGACACTGTTTGCTTAAAAGTGCTGGCTACTGGTAGCAACAGGGCCAAGAGCCAGCGATACTAGAGAGAACAGTGAGGGAAAGGACAGTCCTCCCAGGGGGCTTGCGAAAACACTTTCTAACAGATAAGAAGGTTGAGACCAAGCTCTGTGAACATAACTCTTTCTCCCTTCCTCCAAGCTACCACCAGAGTTCTCTCCCTGTCGTACAAATCAGAACATCACACTCCTCAGCTCAAGAACCAGCTATGGCTCCCCATTGCCTCCAGAGTGAAGTCCCAACCTATAACCTGGGTTCAGACCCACCTGTGATCACCCCAAATTATCTTTCTGACCACACATTGCCCTCCTTCCCCAAGGGTCATCAAGGAGCCTGCAATGCTCCCCAAACAAGTTCAGGTGCACGTCTCTCCCTCTCCCTCCTCCTCCTTCCATATGAAGCCAAGTCTAGGCATTCAGAGTTGAGAGCCCCCTGGGTACATCTCAGTAATACCCGACTGGGTGCTGCTGGGTGTACTTGACAATGAGGCCTTTCTGTGTAGGTGAGAATTCTGTAAAAATTAGAAACCAGATAGAAAACTCACTTTGTACTCAGACAGCCCTGATGAAATAGTTTACCACTCCCAGCTATACTGAAGGGAGGGCGGAAATAATTGGATACAGACTCGTCACTTGCTTTTTCCCCGGTGACCTCCAGGACAGCTGGGACTCAGTCCTGTGAAGAGGAACGGGGTTTTCATTCCAGAGAAGGACTCACACCATTATTCTCATGGGCATTATCGAAACCACTAATCTGGCATGCTCTGAGGAATATTATCAGGCAGTCAGGATCTGGTTCAAGATCTATCCAGTTATCCAACATATTCCTTATATAGACATTTACCCAACAACTGTGACGCTCAGAAACTGCTGTCAAGACGTGCACATTCTTAGTCTGTTTTTCAATTTTCTTTTCCTAATTTTTGCCATTTTTATTTCCTCTTCAATATTAAGTACATACTTGCAATCTATAAGTAAAGAAT
This sequence comes from Loris lydekkerianus, assembly GCA_963574355.1. Classification (NCBI taxonomy): domain Eukaryota; kingdom Metazoa; phylum Chordata; class Mammalia; order Primates; family Lorisidae; genus Loris; species Loris lydekkerianus. Next base: position 32,156 of record CAUYPK010170849.1, read on the forward strand.
AGTAAGTGTTCTGACTCTGAACATGTACTTCCTCATCTTTATGTGGCATAAAATAAATATTTCTATTTTGGCTGATACATAGTTAGGGCTTAGTTAAGTTGAAATTATCATCTAAAGCCAAAATCAGAGGGCACATGCTAAATATTTCAGGAGTTTTGTGTCAAAAGCTAAAATTCAGGGTATTATATAGGCATTTTATATAATAAGAGAGAAAACAAATTTTCTTGAGATTTTTATTGATGAAATTGAAAATATAATATTTGAGCATGATTTTCTTTTAAAAGAATATAGTTCTCATAAGAAAAGTGGAATTTTTTTTTTTTTTTGAGAGAAAACATTTCACTTCATTGGACAGCAAGTGCAAAGTCTGTTCTTTGTTCTCACGGGTCTCGCAAGGATAGACAGTGGCCCAGTTTGGCCATGGGCTGCAGATTGCTGACGCCAGATCTAAAGGCCACAGGATGCAGGAGAAGGGACTTTGGCGCTAGAGTCAGGTTGGCTGTCAGCTGTGTAGTATTGAGCCGGTCCCTGAATCTCTCTGAACCTCACTTTGGCCATCTCTAAGAAAGAAAATAATGATTTCCCTAACAGAGAAATAACTCTGGGAGGGGAAGTAAGTCTTTGGGGTTTATGTAAGAGATATTGGTGAGGAGGACAAAGTCCTGAGTACAGTGCTGGTTGTAGACATGCCCTAAGGACGTGACAGCCATCCTCATCACCACCAGCAGCAGCAGCAGCAGCAGCTTGGAAGGACAGGGAATAATTCCAAAATGGCCCAAGAAGATTTTATGGATTGAGAATGTCAAGTCCTTATTCTTTAGAGAATGAAAAATAGGCAAATTATAAATGTGTGATGGGTGAATAACTGAATGAATGAATAAATGAGTGACTATTTATCAACTCTCTCTGCTCCCGGGGGTCAGGCAGAAGAGGGAAGTCTTGGACTCTCACAGTTCAGTTCTCCCAGACTCGATCACCCTCCCCCACGAAGTCTTTTTCAGAACTAAAGCTGAGGAACAACATACATCGCGTTCCACCTTGTTGTGGTTCCCGAGCTAGCCAGGGAAAATGTCACCAGTAGTAGGAAACAGAGAAAGAAGCCCCAGACAGCAAGAGGAGCGGAGGCAGCCAGGGGCTAGCTGCATTACCTACCAGAGGCCTGTGGGGAAGCTGCTTCCCACCTGCAGCCCTTGGGCATGCTATTCCGCTGCCACACCTGAACACCAAGATGCACTCTGCCGGGGGCCCTCTCAGCACTTCAGACGATTCCCCGACTTCAGTCTCCCCACCAGACCCAGCTCAGTTCCCACAGAAAGCCATGGAGTCAAGGTTAAAGTTTGAATCCCAGCTCTGTTTCTTGGCGGTGCCCCTTGGACAAGGTATTTCATCTTCACTGAGACTCGTTTTTCTCATCTGTAAAATGGGTGCATCCCTTATGTAACTGCATATCCTGCCCAGAGGGTTGCCATGAGGAACAGGTAGGAAAGTGGCTGACTTCTAAGCCCTCTTCTCCCCAAGAGGCCTCTCCTGCAAAGGTGCCCCTGCTGGTGCCCCCCAAGTCTCTCGCTCTCCATTTCCTTGTCTTAGTACTTGCCACATTCTGTGATTATCTCACCTGTTTGTTTACATATTTTTCTTCCTCCCCCTCACCCCAGCACACACATAGTCCCAGGCTCCTGAGGGCCCTGGCTGTATCTGTCTAGGTTGCTCTGTATCCCAGCACCTAGCCCAGGGGTTGGCACACAGTAGGTGTTCAGTAAACAGGATGAGTCACTGAAAAGCAAGACAGCTGTCCACACAACTGTCTCTGGAGCCCAGCCCTCTGCCATACCTCATCTAAACCTGCCTCTGAGGTGCAGGCAGGTGCATCATCTGCTAATGTCTTCCACGGTTGTCTGTTGTCCCCTAGGTGGGAGGTAGGAGGTTGGAGGGCAGAGGTCACCAAATATTCACTGCTGCTCCACTGCATGCCAGGCACTGGATATATGTGATGGCCAGTAGAAGCAGATGTGGCTCCGGCTCCCAAGGTGCTTCCGTCTAGTGTGGACGGAACCTATATCAAACAATCATACAGAGAAAGGTGGAAAGAGAGGCTTGCATACGGGACTGACTGCCCTTGGGGAAGGGTCAGAAAAGCTTTCCCAGAATAGAAGATCTTTAAGTCTGATACTCGAAGAATGAAAAGGAATTAACCAGGCAAAGAGGAGTTGGAACAATGTTCCCAGAGCAGCAAGGGCAAAGGCCCTGTGGCAAGTGGTGCATTCCTTTATTCAGCAACTACTGATAGGGAATTTATGTTCCAGGCCCTATAGATGGTCCTGGGTCAGAGCAGTGGCCAAGCAGCCTTGCCTCTCCCTCTGCAGCTGACCACCCCCCTACACAAGTGATCAAGTCAACCGATCACCCAGCCATCCAGAAATATCCTAGGCTAACATTTACTGAGTCCAGACAATGCACCAATCCATGGTTCTCGAAGTCCTTTTGGTGAATCTGTGAGATCAAAGTTATGCACGATTTCCAAATAATTCATATAAATAAACCCACTCTTGAGGAAGTGGAACCATCTATACACGCGGAATAATAGTGACTTCCTTCCAAAGAGAACAAGGTGGAAAGGAGGAAAAAAGAGTCACTTTGCAATGCAGACTCTGACAAACTGCCTCTGCCAGGGGTCAAGACCAACCCCACTGTGGCAAGTCATGGCGCCAGTACACACCCTTGGTAGGATGTGGGGAGAACGGCAATTTGCCTCTGTGACCTTCCTCCCAAGGTTGTAATCGTGATAATAACATTGGTCAAATTCCAATCAAGAGACATTTGACAAAATACCTGGTGGGCACTCCTCAAAACTGTCGCGGTTACAAAAAAAACAAATTCTGAGCCAAGTTACAGCCAAGAGGAACCTAAGGAGATGTGACCACTAAATGTAGTGTGATATCTTGGATGGGACCCAGAATAGACAAGGCCATTAGGTAAAGTCTGTGAACGTCTGAATAAGGTTTGGACATTAGTTAATAATAACATATCACCGTTGGTTGATTAATTGTGACAAAATACCATATTAGTGTAAGACGTTAAGAAAAGAGAAAACTAAGTGTGGGGTACATAGGAATTCTGTGTACTATTTCTGCAATTTTCCTATAAAGCTAAAACTACTTAAAAGTATAAAACTTATTAAAAAACTAATTATGCCTGGCTTATGCCTGCAATCCTAGCACTCTGGGAGGTTGAAGTGGGTGGATTGCTTCAGCTCATGAGTTCGAGACCAGCCTGAGTGAAACCCCATCTCTAAAAACTAGCCGGGCATTGTGGCAGGCACCTGTCGGGTGGCTGAGGCAAGAGGATTGCTCAAACCCAACAGGTTTCTCTGAGCCGTGATGCCACAGCAGTCTACCAAGAGTGACAAAGGGAGACTCTGTCTCAAAAAAAAAAAATTACACCTGGGTAAAAGATCCATTCAAATTGAAAGGGGGACCAACAGGTTTTAACATTACCAAGTAAGAAAGATTCATTGATAACGCTTGCTGATTTCACAGTGCAACTAACTTCAGAAACTACCATCTGTTGAATTTTATTACAGTATCAAAAAAGACTATCCACAATTATCTGGAAAAGCCGTCTCTTCCAGCTTTCTATCATTATGAAGGCAGATTTTCTTCATGTATTTCCACCAAAACAACGTAATGCACAAGATGAAACACAGAAGCAGCTGTGGGAATCCAGCTGTCATGACAGAGATTTGCAAAAACGTAAATCAATGTCTTAAATTTTTCTTCTCACTAAATTTTTTGTATTGGAAAATATAGTTATTTTTAGTAAAATTACTAAAATATATGTTAATGTGTTTTAGGTTTATTGTTGTAATTTTAAACACATTAATGAACAAATACTGAATTTTTTCTCAATTTATAATTTCTCTCGTGTGATAAATATCAACAGTCTTTACCCACATGAACAAAAACTCTGAGGGGATCTCAGTAATTTTTAAGAATCTAAGAGGTCTTAAAACCAAATAATTTGTGAATCACTATGCTAAATTATTTAGTTCTCACAAAAAACCTATTAGGCAGGTAGTAGTGTTATCCCACTTTGCAGAGAGGCTAGAGCTGGGATTCGAACCGTGGCACTGTGCATTCCTGACTTCTTTGTATCATGATCTTTCCCCACCTTCCAGGTCTGCGAGCTCTGCAAGGGCGTGGTCCCTGTCGACAGCCCCGTGGTCTATGCAGACAGGGCAGGCTACAGTAAGCAGTGGCACCCGGTCTGCTTTGTGTGTGTCAAGTGCTCTGAGCCGCTGGTGGACCTCATCTACTTCTGGAAGGATGGTGCGCCCTGGTGTGGCCGCCATTACTGTGAGAGCCTGCGGCCCCGGTGCTCCGGCTGTGATGAGGTGGGAGATAGTGGGCTGGATATGGGCTTGGGGCGGGCACTCCTACTTTTGAGGGGAGGGTGCAGAGCCCAGTGGGAGTGTGGCTCTGTTGATGATGTGCTGTACAGATAGGGAAACTGAGGTCAGGCCTCACTGCATGAGGTCTACCTCCATTTTCTCATGTGCAAAATGGAGCTAGTACTAATTCCCACCCTTGAGTTTGCTGGGATGGGTCAGACCCAGAGTGCCCTGAGTCTTGTCCTTGGCACAATGTTTAGCACTTAGTAAGTATTCAGAAGCACATTCAGGGTGTGCCAGGAGGAGGCTGCCCACACTGAAACAGAGATCTGCATCTATTACTGTGGTCATGTGGTTACCTAAACCCTGTGCCTCAGTTTCATCACATATATTAATAAGATGGGGATGAGAATAGTGCCCATCCCATGAAGATAAATGAGAAATGCGTGCACATGCTCGGCACTAAATGCTGACCTAGTAACTAATAAATGGTAGATGCTGTTCCTCTTATGATTATAACATAATATGACATAATACAATAATTTAACATTAATGTAATACAATACAATATAAAAGTTGTAAATGCCACAAAGGGGACAAATCTCTGATACAGGTTTAGAATAGAGAAACTCCAAAGTGTATTAATAATAATGATACTAATTTGACAATAATAGTAAGCACTCTTGAAATGCCATTGGTAGCAGGAAATGCGCTACCTTCATGTTTGGCACAGATGAGGGCTCAACGGGTCTTCCTATTCAGCCAAAATCTGCTTCCTAGCACCTTCTATACACCGGTCTCTGTGTGAAGTTAAAACTCTGCAATCCTCTTGCCTAATAACTGGGTATTCGGTATCAAAAAAGAAAAGGACTGTTGCAGGCCTGCCCATACCTCATGGTTCAGGGGACAGTAGTGTATTCACAGTAACAATTCTTCACCTAAGGACTTATAATGGGTCAGTAATTTGCTACATACTTGATAAATATCTCACAATGATCCTTTAGGGAGACTCTTATGATCTCCGTTTTACATGTGAAGAAAAGTGTGGTTCATGAAAGGCTGATGACAGTCGCACCACTGTGCTGACTCCGTGTTGGTCACGCCTCCAAACATTTTGTATAGAGGAAGACAGCACCCATAAAGCCCTATGTGATGGGACGTATTTGTGTCCCCATTTTACAGATGTGGGATCTGAGGCACAGAAAGATGACATACTTTGCCCAAAGTCAAGAAGCTAATAAATGTCATAAGTGACAACGTGTACCCAGTTCTTATTTGACTTCAAAATCAGAGGCCTATTCACCATTATGCTATTCTGTTCTTCCTGAGACTTGGGGGCTCCTTGCATATGTATATTGCAAAGTGTCGCTTTATTCCAAGCCCAGGCGACCCTCGTATTCTGGCTCTTGAGGTTGGCCAAAGGCAGCTTCTCAATGAGTAAGCTGTGTGTCCTTAGCAGGGTGTGTCCATGGCTGGACTTCGAGTTTGGCCCAAAGAGTTTCACAGATTCTAGGTAAATAAAAACTGCCTACAGTGAAGGATTTTGCCTTCCATCTGAGAAGCTAAGATGCAACCATGACCCTTAGAAAATACTGTACTTTACAGCAGATTTCTCTGCTGAGGCGCTTAAAAAGTCAGAGTATAACTGTCCTAGACACACTGTCTCTCCCTAGGGATAGAACCCAAGTCACGTATTTCTTCTGCTCCCCTCCCCAGATAATATTCTCAGAGGACTACCAGCGTGTGGAAGGACTGGCCTGGCACCGTAAGCACTTTATCTGTGAGGGCTGTGAGCAGCTGCTCAGTGGCCGGGCATACATCATCACCAAGGGGCAGCTTCTGTGCCCAACTTGCAGCAAGTCCAAACGCTCCTGAACGGCTGCCCACCTGCAGCCAGAATCCACAGGAGTCCACCAAGAAGGAGAGAGCCAGGCACACTGGGCCGTCTAAGCGTCTAACGCAAGAGCCAGTGAGCAGCATAAACAGTGATTTCTTTTTCTGTGGAAAGACATATAATATATTCTAGGTTAGGTGGTGGTGGATCCTGGAGGGTCAATAATTTCAAAACCAGAAATGTTCTAAGAAGTCTTAGGATGGAGTTCTTTTTTGGTTCTGTTGTTTCCCAGCTGCATCCAACAAAAGACACCCTGCAAGGCATCCTGCAGGGGAGCTCAAGGAGGAATTTCCCAGAATGCAATTCCGAGTGACCGCATCACATAGCTATAGAATGTGAGTGCTTTTCCATGGGCATGGGAGCTCCCCCAAGAGCAGGCTGGGATCCCAACTATCGCTTGCTGCCTCTTTTTCAAGTGGAATTTGAATTTTAAATAAACAACCTTTTGTGGCATGATAAAACATATCAATAAAAGTTTTGTGAATTCTATGTACACTCTTATCTAATTATTTACACTATGGCAATAATTTTACAACATCTATTAACCCATGACCCTGGTGCTGGCAGAAAATACCACCAATGATGCTGATAAGTCTCTTTCCTCATGCATCTCATTATATTTCCATTGGGAGTGCAGGCCCTTGGGCAGAACCTTTCTCCTATCTCCTGAGTCTATATACAGTACCCCCAGATCACCGATGTAATAGCATGTCACATTTCCTGGCACACCCAAAAGTGGCCTCCTGGAAACAGATCACAGAGACCTGACTCAGCTGCCCTCAGAGCCCAGGCAGGTAATGACTGAAACCCTCTAAGAACAACACCAGTATTGGGGAGCCACCAAAAAGAGCCACTTAAGCTCCACCAGTGGGTGCCGCATTCATGAGAACTCTCTCAGTTTTTAAATGTTGCCAACTAAACATTGAATGAGCCAAATAGAATAGGTCTTTGGGCCAGATTTTCTCTCCCTTTTATGGTCTCTCTGAGCCTTTTCAGCCCTCAAATTAACTTTCTTCCCAAAATTTCTAAAGAATAAAAAACCCTAACTTTTCTACTAGAAATAAAAGATGAAAAAGACAAAAGTCCTGGGAGCTCACGGTCCAGTCACTAGTGGTTTTCTTTCTTAAATGTTCTCATCTGCCAAGTTCACCCTCCAGATTTTGCTGGTACTATCTCTTTTAGTGTGTTTTCCAAGTCTGACCAAAGCTATTGTGATATCCTCCTAAGGTGGTGGTTTTCTGCTTCCAGTTCTCTCTAGTCACCCTTAGTTTCCCTGCCGGGTCATCTTCCCAAAGACAAGTTGTGAGTGGGTCGTTCCTTGGTCATTGATTACCCAGGATACTTGCTACCCACAATCCTATGGGCCCTCCAGACTTCCAGGTTCAGCAGGCTGGGATTTCCTCCCCCCACCTTGAAGCCTCTTTCTTAGAGTCCCTTCTCATCTAGGAAGACTTCCCTGTCCTCTCCCTTCTCTTGGGTGTTTTATCTTTACCTTTGTCTATAAGCTCTTAAGCTCTTAATCAATGCGGTGATTCTCACAATGCTTTTATTGTGCTATAATTACTTGTAAGGAAAAGGTTACAACTTTGTTTCCTCAACCCTTAGTACAAATCCTAGCAACTAAATGAAAGAATTAACAACCTAGGGCTCCTGGTTGGCTCGTTTTTGCTGCCAAAATCCTCAAGATCAAAAATAAAAATTTCAGACTAAGGTACACACTGTTGGCTGCCTGAATGTTAACCATTCACCGCCTCTTCCTCCTTATGGGAAGAACTCATCCTCTGCAGCTACAGAAAGGTCATGTGACTTCACACCAGCCAATGGGGCTCCTCCAGGGAAGAGTGTCTTAGAAAAGTTCTCTTCCTTAAGAAGAGGTGTCTGGAGGAAAGATCCCTGCCTTCTGCTTTGTTTTTTCTTTAGAATTTCAAAAGAACTTACAAAAAAAGTTACAAGAAGAGAACAAAGAACCATGTGACTGTTTTTGAAACAGCACCCCATCATTCCTGAATATTTTAGTGTATAATTCCCACAAATAAGGACATACTCGTACATAACCACAGTATAACCATCAAAATCAGGAAATTAACATCGACTCATTGGTATCATGTAATCTTGTAGCATCACCAACTGTCCCAATAATGTCTTTTTTACCAAAAAGAAGTCTAGGCTCACATTTCATTTAGTGATCTTGTCTCTTTAATCTTCTTCCATTTGAAAACATTCTTGGTTCTTAATGTTCATGACTTTGACATCTTTTAAAGATGAAAAGCCAGTTCATCTTTACTTCAAATTGAGTTTGTCTAATATGTCTTCATAATTAGACCCAGACTATACATTTTTGGTAGGAATACAACAGAAATATGCTGTTTTCACTGCATCCAATTACATGGTATAGGACTTATATTTGTCCTGTTAGTGTTGATATGAATGTTGAACATTTGCTTCTGCTAACATCTGCATATTTTTCCATTGTATACTTATGCTTTTTTCCTTTGTATTTAAGAAGTATTTTGTAGAGAAGTACTTTGAGGTTGTCAATATCTTAATTCCCATCAAAATTCCACCCATGAATTCTTGTTATCAATGGATGTTTCTTTTTTCTTTTCTTTTTTTCTTTCTTTTTTTTTTTTTTTCTGAGACAGAGCCTCAAGCTATTGCACCCTGGATAGAGTGCCGTGGCATCATAGCTCACAGCAACCTCCAACTCCTGGGCTTAAGCGATTCTCCTTTCTCAGCAAATGTTCAACATTCAGATCAACACCAAAAGGACAAATATAAATCCTATACCATCTAACTGGATGCAAGTAATGGGACTACATGTGCCCACCACAACGCCCAGCTATTTTTTGATTGTAGTTGTCATTGTTGTTTGGCAGGCCTGGGCCGGATTCGAACCCACCAGCTCTGGTGTATGTAGCTGGCACCTTAGCGGCTTGAGCTACAGGCACCGAGCCTCATTGATATTTCTTGATTCAATTATTACTATGATAGTTACCAAGTGATTTTTCTAATTGGTTTTTCTAATTCAGTCATTCCTTCAGTGTTTACTAGCATTCCACAGTAAGGATAACCTCTATCTTCTTACCCATTAATTCATTTAGTTATATCAGTTGAGCCTTTGGGTTCCTATTTTATTAAATGGTTTATAATTTAAAATTGTCCTTATCCATTACTGTTCTTATTTATTTTAGTATTTCCATTGCCCAAATATTCACCAAAGGAAGTTCCTTCAAGTTTGTTACTGTGTCCTTCTGACATGTCCCATCATTCTCTGAACACATTTTACATCCTGGGACAATAGCGTGCTCCAGGTTCATCTTGTATTTTCCTTGCAATCTTTGTAATCAGGCATTTCTCAAGGAGTTCCCTGCAGGGGTGAGGGACCTATGGCCTCAAGGCCACACATAGCCCTCAACCCAATCCTAACTTCACAGAATAAATCCCTTCAATAAAGAGATTTGGAGCCAAGCACGGTGGCTCATGCTTAATCTTAGCACTCTGGGAGGTGGAGGCAGGTGGATTGCCTGAGCTCAGGACTTCCAGACCAACCTGAACAAGAGCAAGATACTGTCTCTACTAAAAATAAAAAATCTGACCTGGCAGTATTGTGACAAGTAACTATAGCCACAGCTACTAGGGAGGCTGAGGCAAGAGCCCCAAAGTTTTAAGTTGCTGTGAGCTATGACGCCACAGCATTCTACCCAGAGTGACAGAGTGAGACTCTATCTCGAATAAATAAATGGATTTAGACTCAGTCAAAAGGCCACATGTGGTCCCAATTTGTTATGTGATGGGGATTTGTTAAGTGAACTAACTGGACTTTTGGTTACATGAGACGATTATTTCCTTATTCTTTATTCAGGACAATGTGTCTCCTTGTTGTTTAATGTATTTCTCTATCATATGGTTTTTCCTTAGTGGGGATTTTGTTAATGGTAGCCAAAACCAATAGGATTAATACAAAAATGCTCCACATTATAGTTTGGGTGAATTAAACATTTCTGAATCCGTTACACTGCCTAGTTCATTTGAGTTTGTTTTTAATTGACAAACAAAAATGGATACATTTATGGTGTACAGCACGATGTTATATGTATACATTGTGGAACAGCTAAATCAAGCTAATTAACATGTCCATTACCTTATCTTCTTTTGTAGTGAGAACATTTTAAATCTACTGTCTTAGCAATTTTCAATCAAGTCTATCCCTTGGGAACACAAGAGATAGTGACAGGAATGCTTGACTTACTGGGTTATCAGACTTTGGCTCCCAAGGTTTGGCTTCAAATATGAGAAAGTTCCATGGAAGATGAGATTGTACAATGGCATGCATATTGGCCTTTTTGCATCTTTCTCTGCCTTTAACCAGCCAAGACGAGAGATAACACTGTCGAAGAAAGAAGTACGTTTTTCTCCTTTTTCACAACAGATGTTTGCCTTCACTCAGATTCAGTTTGAAGCAACGTGATACATTGGTCTGATTTCCTTAGTTCTCTTATAAGAGAAACTAAGTATTACCATAAAGTGTTTCTTGGTCCTGCCTTTGGTAAAACATTGGTTCTTGAAAGACAGAAAGGATTTAGATTTGCAGACAGAAGAAATATTATCTAGGTCTCTCCTTGTGAGAGTGCGGGAGTTCCAATCCACCCTAGTTAAAGCAAGCAAACAAACAATCAAACAAAAAAATGGTAAGGGATCTGAAGTCTACTATCTATTTTCTAGTCAAAAAGTTCAAGAAATGATCCAGCTTCAGGAACAACTGGATCCAGGAGCTCAAATTACAAAACTCTGCTTCTTCACTTACAAGTGGGAGCTATACGACAGACACACAAAGACACATAGAGTTGAATAACAGTCACTGGCGACACCAGAAGGTGGGAGAGGTGGGAGAGGGGTGAGGGATGAAAATTTACTTGTGTTCACTATGTACACTACTTGAATGATAGAGATACATTAAAAGCCTGGACTTCACCACTACACAATGTAACAGTGTAACAAATATGCACCTATAGTTCTGAAACCTGTAAAAATTTTACAAGTGAAAAGTTTGAACAAAAGCTCTGCTTATATCCATCTCTTACCTCTGTTTTCCTCCAAGGTGACTCCATTCTCAGGCAGGTTCTCCCAGATGGTTGCGAACATGACCCGCAGCAGCAGCTTGGCTCACTTTCGTAGCTGTGTTGCCAGAATTTCTATGTTTCAACTTCTGATCTCAGGACTTGAAGAATGAAACCACGGACAACGCAGATCAGCAACAGGACAGAGTTTACTGATGGAAAGATTGATAGAAAGATTGATAAGCAAAAGGGGAAGAACAGAATTTCTGGTGGTGGAGGGGGGATTTCAAGTGGGAAGCCCCCCTCCTCTTGTTTTTAGTCTGGCGGGGGTGGTTAAATCCTATCCTGTAGGCAGGGAGAGTAGGGGGATTGGGGAAGTAGGTAGGTCACAATTGGTCAGAGGACTGCGGGCAGAAAATAATCCTAAAATAATCCTAAGACTTACTAAAGGAATTCGTCCTTACAGTCCTTGTCCCAGACAAGGAATAGGGTCGGTGCTTCCTATTCCTGGAGGAATTGCCCAGAACTGATCAGGTTGCTTTGTTCCTGACCTTGCTAGAGCCCAGAGGGCAGGGCCTACAAAGAGACCTGATTGTGCCTAGAGATAGGGTCTGTGATGAGACTGATTTTCTGAACTCACCCAAGCCTAGAAAATGGGGTCCCTACCTAGCCCTGAGCAGGGAAGACTGTATTACCTGGGGCCAGTAAACCCAGTGAAAAAGGAACATTTCTTCCTGGAGCTTTCCAGGGATGATTTTGATAGGCTCCGCGTGGATCCTGTGCCTTGCGCAGACAGCCAGGGTCCTTTGATTGGCAGTACCTTGATCATGGGCCAACTGGCCAACTACTGTGGGGGAGGGGAGGGATTAGAAAAGGCAGCCACACCCAGTTATAGGAAGTAGGCCTCTTATAAAAGAGAGACCCTTTGTAGAGCCAGAGGTAAAAGAAGAAAAACTGGGCAAGGTGGACCTGGCTCAGCTTTCCAGAGAGCTGGTGGGCATTCCAGGTGGGTAAAAACCAGAACCAAGCACAGAGAAGGAGCCGGGTCTTGGAGAAGAAACAACCCAAGGAATCTGAAAGACCAAGATTGCATCTTAGGCTTGGGGACTAGAGGCTTGAAGGAGGCCTGAGAAGAGGTGAGCTAAGAGCCAGGAGGAAAGCCAAGATCCAAGCTCATCTCAGAGTAATTAGAATGCCACTAAAATACTCATTTGTCTTGATTTCTTTTTAATTGCTAGCAAGATAGGACAAATGTTTTTAAAAGGCCTAAGTAAAATGGTATTCTCTGAAGGCAGTATCTAAAGGGTTTTATTGTGGCCCTTTGTTTTCAATTCCATGAAAGATGACAGAGACTTACTAAACTGTTTTTATGGGAAAAAGCTTAATAAATGTGAAGGATGTGAGTTCAAATATGGAAAGTTTTAAAATAGGAGAGTGACACAGGCAGCTAATGATCCCAACATGTTAGATTGTGCAGGCTGCTGGCCCAAGTTCCAGCTTTTAATCAAATATATAAATTATGAAATATTGCTACAAGGAATCCCAAGCCTTTGCCCTACAAGGGAATGGTTTGTGCTTCAGTTGACAGGAGCACTCGGTGGAGTTCATCTTCAGCCGATAAGTGGACACAGAGAAGGAGCAAAAGGGCAGGCATCCTTGGCCTACACAAGGGAACCGTCTGGTGCCAAAGCTGGAAGGAAGAATGTGTTTCAAACAAAGCCCCAGGCCAAGAAGCGTGTCTGTCTGTTTAGAACCTCGCCTGTGTGGTCCCTGTCCACAGAGGAGGTGTCTGTGACATCTTAAGCCAGAGCATACAAACACTGAACTTGGACTTGAACAGCCTCCTCTCTAGTGGCCTCTGCCTTCAAGGCTCAGCACGGCTTTCCCTCCTCCAGGAAGCCCTTGCTGATTCCTCCAGATGTTCCCTTACCTTCTCAGAGTCTCAAATGGCCGTGTGACTGAGTTGATCCTTGACCACGTGGTACTCATCTCAGACTCTGTGTTTCATCTTCCAAACAATGGGCCACTCACTCAGAGACTCCCTAGATGATCTTTTATTCATCATACACTGAGCACTTACTTAGCACTGACCAGGCCCCAAGTATTTATAAGAGTTCCCCATTAACAAATTTCAATAATCCCCTATCTAATGTTGCCCCTTAGCTAACTACTTGACTTTTTTTAGACAAGCAGTTAGTTTCCCAGAAACTGTGGGTTTTTCTGTGAGACAAAAGAGCTGAGGTTCTGAAGGTGCCTGGGCAGGCTTCCTGAAGACATTGTCCCCTACAACCTGCCCTCAATGCGCGTAGCCCCTTGTTAGTTATACCCCAACCTGCCCCAAAGCCCGTGATCTCCCTCAATCAGAGAGACGGTTGAGGCAGCTTCTCCTGATGAGAGGACAAGACATCTGTCATATTAAGACATTCCTTTCTTCCTTGGCAATCCTGGTGTCTCAATAATTGGCTCTTTGTGCAATGAGATTGAAACCCCCTTGAAGTTTCAACAACACATCGTGCTAGGCCTCGGAAATACAAGAGTAGACGGAGCAGACTTGGCCCTGGGCCTAAAGGAGTTACAGTCTCTTAGCAGAGAACAACAGGCAATTATCCACTCAGACATGCCTGAATCCTAGGGTACGTTCCTTCCCTGACTGCTCAGCCTCCTAGTAAATAGGCATTGCAGAGCTGATCTTTTCCACTCACTCACCAAATAGATTCAACACGTCTGTCAGCATACCATCGTCAACAGCATGAAGGCAGGAGGCAGACTGCCCCAGATTCTAATCCTGACTCTGCCACAGTCACTTAGATCAGTTATTTCATTTTTTTCCCAAGTTACCCCATTATAAAATAGGAGGAGTAATAGTTTCACTTTCTGAGCTCGTTCTGAGGTTTAAACGGCTTTACGCATTTTAAAAGATTTAGAACAGCTCTTGGCACATAGTAAGTGACTGAGGATGGAAGGAAGTTAAGGGGCTACAGGCAGGGGAGAGAGAATTATGGCCTTCTGGATAAGAAAACTGGAAGGGGAACCGAGTATGTGCTGTTCCTGTGAAACGTAACTTCTAGCCTGTGACACCTGTCCTCTGGCCTATAAATGAACCCCCCCAAAAACAAAGAAAAGGATCCCCCTCGCAGAATGATGCTCACCCTACAAACATCACAACACTAACAAACGCCTCCATACCATCTGTAGGAAAATAACAGTTAATAGTTATTGATATGGAGTAAAGAAAAATGGATTTATGTGACAACTGAGGTAACGCACAACCCGTGAAAGCAGGGCAGCACACCTGTGGATCTTGGGGGAACCACTAAGAATTCTGACAGACGGGCGCAGGAGGGGCTGGTGGAAGTGCGCGTGCTGCTCCACTGCCTCTGGGCCGTGTCTCCTCTCCCTCACCAGGGGGACCCTCTTCCACATTCCAGAAAAGTCTATGCTGACCTATGCTTTATGCTTTTTCTTCCTTTTAAATAAACTTGGCTCCCATTCTGCTATATTGGAGTCCCAGCTGCCTCATTTTCCCTCTTCCAGTTCTTTGCTTTCCCTTTGACTCGGCTGAACTTACTAGTTCCGCTGGGTGAACTGAACCAGGTCCACGGAACAGCCCGGTGGTGAGCTCTCGCCTTTAATAAACACTAAGCCCTCAGTAAGAACCAGCTATTAGCCTTGTTGTTCGTATTCCCAGCAGAGCACCCTCCTTGGAAGAAGATGACTCAATGGCAATCTCCTGCAGTCTTAGAAACCACGATCTTATTAAAAATGTGGTGTATGTTACTTAAAGCCTGTCAGCAAAATTGCTCATCAATTTTTTTCTTTACTCTGAGACCTTCTGGAAAACGCTCAGATATTACTTCCCCTCTGAAAGGTGTGAGCGGCAGTGCCCAGAGACAAGATCGGAGCAGACATATTCAGGCCCGGTTTATTGAAAGAGGTGGGTGATCCACCTGGGCAGTGCAAAGGTGGAGCCTCTGCCCGTGGGCAGTTAGAGACCCTTTTTATATGAGACCAAAGGGGGTGGGCAAATTCCACAGCTTGTTGGAAAGCTAGGGTCTTTGGTGTGAACTTCTCAGGGGGTGGGGCTAGCCAGATCCTTTGTCATTGTCTTAGGAGCAGAGGAGGAGAAGGGGGAGGGGCACGGTTCATGTGTCACTGCATTGGGCCCCCCACAACGGCCGAGACATTTCAGCATCAACACACACACAAACCTGCGAATGTACAAGCTCTTCCTTTTCCCGTCAGGTCTACCTTGCATCTTAAAGTCAAGTGTTGCCGGTCTTGCATGTTCCAAAAAGGGCAAGCAGCCATATTGACCTTCAGACTCAGAAAGGGTCCCACAAAGTCCTTAGACACCACCTGGGAGAGGGCTGGGGAAACAGTATACTATGAAATAATAGGACCATATGTTTTGTGTCTCACCTAACTCTCTAGGATTAAAACGCAGAAATCAGAATCTCCAAAGGCCTCCAATTCAGCAAGTGGAGACCAGCCACTAACATTACTAAAGGAAGGTAATCTTCTAGAGAAGTGCTTCTGGAACCTGAATGCTAATAAGAATCACCTGGGGAGCTTGTCCAAGTGCAGATACCTACTCAGTAGGTGTGGTAATGCCAGAACTATGGTCTGAGGACCAGCCAGGCTCATGTCAGACGTCAAAAGGTGGCCAGGTGCTGCAAAGAGCCAGCTGGAGTAGAGTTAAAAGCAGAGATTGAGGAAGAGCATCTGTGGGCAGATGGGCTGTTCCCGAGAAGGGGAAACAGTGACAGCACTGAGTTAGGGTGAGGGGCCTTTTTCAAAGCAGTTCAGGGTGTGGTACACAGGGAGGTGGTGGGGCTGCTATGACAGAGATCAAAAGCCAACTGCTGGAGGCCTGGTAGAAGGTTGGAGGTGTCAAGTTGGCCAAACTAACTCCATCTTTAAAAGCCATTCTGTGAGACTCTGTTACAGGTGGACATAACTCAGGTAAGAGGGATGAGCCTATAGCTGGTGCTCAAATACAGACGGTCCAAGAGAAATATGCTGACACTCTTATCAGAAGAACCTACCAGGAGAGTCCCGATAATCAGATAAAATCTTTGACATCTTGAAGTCCTGATGAGAACAACGGTTTGGCGGTCCTTGATGGAAACCAGCTCCCCCTTGGCCACCAGCTATATAAGACCAGCCTCCTTCCCTAACTTCCCTAACTCCCCACTCAACATCCTTTAGATCTTAGCCCACTTGCACCCAAGTGTCAAAATAAACAATACCACCTTGGTTACACTTTGGTCTGGAGTGTTCTGATCGCTTCTTTTTTCAGTTTTTACCTGTCATGAGGGTTATCTGTTGTGAATTTTCTACAACCCAGAAGGAAGTTTAGCAGAACGAGAACACCAATTAGAGTTCTGTTCTTTGCCTAATCAATGTCCTATTTGCTTAAGAATAGTTAGGTCCATGGAGGTAGAAAAAAACAAACAAGTCCTACTCTTTACATAATACATGTTTGACTCCCCCAACCCCCAAGGTAGAGACTTAATGAGAGTTTGTGTCATCTCATTAAGGAGGGAGGGAGGGAAGGACTAACAGGTTGGAGGGGAATCCGGAGTGCATCAAAGTGAAATGGCTGGTTAGAAGTCTGGTTATCTAACCCTCACCTGAGAAGTGGACAAACTGAGGGCCAGAGTAGAAGTAGCTATATCAGCATCATACGGCAAACTCCAGAGAGCCAAGAGCACAACCCGTGTCCTCACTCCCCAGTCAATACCCATTTTGAATCTGGGGTAACCTAGGAGTCAAGCCCCAGTGCCCACAGGACCCAAGCAGTGCAGAAAGTGTGTGAGGCAGGCCAGGAGCCAACAGCAGAGGCTCAACTGTTTGCATAGTTCACTGTTTAAAACACCAGCAAAAACACACCTATAGGTGACAGCTGGCCTTTGGGCAGCCACTTTGCAACCCCTATCACCTTAGACCAGGGGTCCCAAACCTGTTCTGTAAAAGACCAGGTAGTAAATATTTTAGAATTTGCAGACCACATGACCTCTGTTGCAACTACTCACCTCTGCTGTTGTAATGTGAAAGCAGACATAGGCAACGGGTAAATAATTGGACGTGGTTGTGTTCCAATAAAACTTTATTTACAACACCATTAGGAGGCCCTGATTTGGCCAGTGTGTGCTAGCCCCTGCCTTGGCTGATTAGACAAGTCTGGGGTCGGGGGGAGGAGAGGGAGTGGCTTCTATTTTTACAGAGTGCAAATTGTAGAACAGTATTTTAAAAATGCAATTTGTGTCCTTAAAGGTCAATAAAACGCTGTTTCTGTGAGTTAAATGAAGGACAGAAGTTAACGGTCTTGTTTTGTCAGTACCAAAGTACACATTAAATGAAGTCACTGTGTCCCCTGAAATGGGGATTTATCTCAGAGTCACAGCAAACATTTAACATGGGAGAGTTTCTCGGCCCAGTCCGCAGCCGTTACTTAAGCGAGTGGTATGTGCATGACGTAAAATTCCGTGTATAAAGAGACAACAGATCAATTTGAAACATCAGCCTCAGAGAGGGAGCTGGCTTGAGATGTGGGTGGCTGGCTTCTCAGCAGCAATGTGAAAGTTGAATTTCTAAGTCAGGGCAGCCAACACCTCTCCATATAGGAGAGAGTCTGTGGCACCACAAACTGGATTCATCCAGAAACCAGCAATAGAAAATTGCTGTTTCCTTTCAGAAGTTAAACACCACATATGGTGCCTGTAACTTCCCTACAGACATCAGTTCAGTAAGAGCTGAAGGCTCACACCTTCCAAATTAGTATGTGAATCTGAGAGCCAGGATTGCACCTGTACACTCACAGTTTTGTTTTTGTTTTTGAGAGAGACTTTCACATTGTTGCCCCAGGCTATACTGCTGTGAGGTCATAGCTCACAGCAACCTCAAAATCCTAGCCTCAAGAAATGCTCTTGCTTCAGCCTTCTGAGTAGTTGGAAAAACAGGTACCTGCCACCATGCCTGGCTAATACTTCTATTTTTAGTAGAGACGGGCTCTCACTCTTGCTCAGTCTGGTCTCAAACTCCTGAGCTCAAGCGATCCTCCTGGCTAGGCCTCCTAAAATGCTGGATCCTCTGTGCCCAGCCTTATATTCACATTTTTAAAAGAAAGCATTTTTTTAAAAAACAAAGTGTTGTTAAAATAGAGGCCTAGAAGAAAACATGAAAGATTATGCATGAACTCCCCCAACCCCACCCACAGGCTAAACCTAAAATGCCTGATTGTGGAATGACTACACAGTGGTTTAAATAACTCCAGAGACAACCACTGTCAACAGTGAAAAGACAATCATTCAAGTCCAGAAACATCTGGCACCTACCATGGTCCTCAGCAGCAGGCCTGCGTGTCTTTCAACTTTCTTCCTCCGTATTCAGTTACAAGCAAGCACTTTCTGATTAGGCACATGTATGTGCTTGTCTTTGGTTCTGGGCTTTTATTAGGCTTTTAATCTGCAAGGTACAGTGAGCTCCTCCAGATTTTTCCCAAAATCGAAGTTGCTTTCTTTGGCTTGCAGAAGAACTCCCTGGCATCTGAGTGTGCATGCGACCCTCTTTCTGGGCCACCCATTTCCCATGAAGAGTGACTTGGAGACTGATTTCATTTGGGGGTCAGCACCATTCATTCTGGGAAACTTCTTTCCACTTCAAAAATTTAAAAACAGCAGATTCTTGGGTGATTTCTCAAGGGGTGTGGACAGGGCCTAAACTGCAGCCGGTCAGTGCAGACTCTGGGGCATGAGAGTGAGGAGAGGACAGTCGGCTGAGAGGGAACCACACCAGAGTGGTGGTGCCCCAAGGCGAAGAGCAGTAACCATCTTTTGGCAACAATAGGGCTCACTCCTAGATATCCGAAGCCACACCCTCTGTCTCCCTGGGCAACCAGAGGAGGCTGAGCATCTACTCAGGTGGCAACCACCACGGAACAGGGACAGAAACGCAGGCCCCATGAGTAAAGGATTTGCCTGAGGCGGTACCAGCCTGGATGGAGCGCAGGAACTAGAAATGCACACGCGGAGCTGAGAAGTTCCCAGGGTGGGGCTGACCCAGAGGACCACTTTACTGAGCCTAAGAAGCACTCAGACCTCAGGGGATCGTCAGCCTATAGACAAAAAAAGACAGGAGGCTAGAACTGACAGGTAACCGAATACAAGCCTGCAGGAGCAAAGACAGGGCCTAAGGTGCAGGCTCTGGGAACTCAAAACAGATTCTCTTCTATAAGGGAATTTAGCAGGGACAGAAACAAATTCCCGCAAAGTTGTTCTGTTCTATTCTGTCAGTAACATCAATCAAGGGTGGGGCTAGAACTGAGTGAACACCCCCCAGCCTCCATCAAGCGCCCGAGGTTGTCAGGCCTCACCTCCCCCTGCTAGATAGAGGCAGAGCACAGCGGCCTGGCTAAGCAGAAATAGATTTCCTTGTGATTCAGGCAGGTGCAAACCCCTGAAGTATCTGTTCACTACAGGCAAGTAGGTCAGCCAACTGCGGGGCTATCAGTGACTGGGTGTGACAGAGGTGCAAGGTGAGGAAGAAGACATCAACCTTCCCAGACCCATCCATTTTCTGGGTGGGTCCTCCTGACTCCAAGGAGCACCGGATCAAGCCATATCTGAGTAGTCACCAGACCCCTGCGATCCAGTTGCCAGAGACCTTTTAAACTCTCCCACCTGAGACAGGTGCTGACTAAGACAATTGATTTGGACCTTTTCAACTGAGCCAATCGCCTGAGGACTATTCAGGTGGTGCCCTAGGTATGTGGTTGTAGGAAGGTTTGATTTTCCTTTTCCCATTGTTGCCTATGGGGGGCAGGGTGACTTAATTGTTGGTATTTCTCCACAGCTGAGACTTCAACCCAGAGTAACTGTTTCACTCAGGTCAAACAGAGACCATTGAAAACAAGACAGAATGACTTAGCCCCACAACACCAAACAGATCCCCAGTTTCTCAGGCCATAGCACTATACAGGTCCTTGACAAAGCTCCAGGGGAAAAATCAAACAGTGTAAAACAATCATGGGGTGGAATCAGCGGAAAAACTCTGGTAACATGAATAGCCAGAATAGATCAACACCCCAATGAAAGACATGGCAGAAGTAACTGAACATCCCATTCATAAACAGCTGGCCGAGATGTCAAAAATCGAATTCAGAATTTGGATTGCAAACAAAATTAATAAAATGGAGGAAAATTTGGAATTAGAAATTCAAGGAGCAATTCAAAAGTTGGATTAGAAATTTGAGGAGAAATTCAAAAGTGGTCTCAAGAATTTAACGAATTTAAAGACAAAACCACCAAAGATTTTGACACACTGAAGCAAAAATTTGCAGCCCTTAACAATCTGAAAAACACAGTAGAATCCCTCAGTAACAGAGTGGAGCAAGCAGAAGAAAGGATTTCTGACATTGAAGACAAAGCCTTTGAATGCTCACAAACACTCAAAGAGGAAGAGAAATGGAGAGAAAAAACAGATCATTCTCTCAGAGAGCTCTGGGATAATTAGAAGAAGGCTAATATCCGCCTCACTGGAATCCCTGAAAGTGATGAAGTGGCCTCACAAGGCACAGAGGTTGTTCTCCATGAAATTATGAAAGAGAATTTTCCAGACATGCCAAGAGATCCTGAAATTCAGATAGCAGACAGTTTCAGAACCCCAGCATGACTCAACCTGAATAAGACATCCCCCAGGCATATCATAATTAACTTCACTAAAGTTAATATAAAGGAGAAACTTCTCAAAGCAGCCAGACAAAAGAAAACCATTACCTACAAAGGGAAGAATATTAGAATGACTGCAGATCTCTCTGCTAAAACTTTTCAAGCCAGAACAGGGTGGTCACCAACTTTTCATCTATTAAAGCAAAATAATTTTCAGTCCCAGATGCTGAATCCAGCTAAACTGAGTTTCATTTATGATGGAGAAATTAAATACTTTAATGACATTCATATGTTGAAGAAATTTTCCATAACCAAACCAGCTCTTCAGGACATTCTCAGACCTATCTTCCATAATGACCAGCCCAATTCTCTACCACAAAAGTAAACTCACTCTGAAACTTTTGATCAAACTCCAACTTCCACAGTGGTGAAAGGAATAAAAATGTCTATTGGACTTTCAAAAAACTCGATACCCAAAATTTTACCAGACTTATCAATATTCTCCATTAATGTGAATGGCTTAAACTGTCCTCTAATGAGGCACAGGTTACCTGACTGGATACAAAAACTCAAGCCAGATATTTGCTGCACAAAACAGTCACATCTTACCTTAAAAGACAAATATAGACTCAGGGTGAAAGGATGGTCATCCATATTTCAGGCAAACGGTAATCAGAAAAAAGCAGGTGTTGCAGTTCTATTTGCAGATACAATAGGCTTTAAACCAAGAAAAGTAAGAAAGGGTAAGAATGGTCACTTCATATTTGTTAAGGGTAATACTCAATATGATGAGATTTAAATTATTAATATCTATGCACCCAACCAGAATGCACCTCAATTTATAAGAGAAAGTCTAACAGACATGAACAACTTGATTTCCTCCAGCTCCATAATAGTCGGAGATTTCAACACTTCTTTGGCAGTGTTGGATCGATCCTCCAATTAGAAGCTGAGCAAAGAAATTTTAGATTTAAACCTAACCATTCAACATTTGGATTTAGCAGACTTCTACAGAACATTTCATCCCAACAAAACTGAATACACATACTTCTCATCAGCCCATGGAGCTTACTCCAAAATCGATAACATCTTAGGTCACAAGTCTAACCTCAGTAAATTTAAAGGAATCGAAATTATTCCTTGCATCTTCTCAGACCACCATGGAATAAAAGTTGAGCTGAGTAACAACAGGAATCTGCATACTCATACAAATCATGTAAGTTAAATAACCTTATGCTGAATGATAGCTGGGTCAGAGATGAGGTTAAGAAGGAAATTGCCAAATTTTTGGAACAAAACGACATTGAAGACATGAATTATCAGAACCTGTGGGATATCACAAAGGCAGTCCTAAGAGGGAAGTTTATAGCACTGCAAGCCTTCCTCAAGAGAATGGAAATAGAGGAAGTTAACAACTTAATGGGACATCTCAAGCAACTGGAAAAGAAAGAACATTCAGCCCCAAACCCAGTAGAAGAAAAGAAATAAGCAAAATTAGAGCAGAATTAAATGAAATTGAAAACAAAAGAATTATACAACAGATCAATAAATCAAAAAGTTGGTTTTTTGAAAAGGTCAATAAAATAGATAAACCTTTGGCCAACCAAATCAGAAAAGAGTAAAATCTCTAATCTCATCAATCAGAAACAACAAAGATGAAATAACAACAGACCACTTAGAAATTCAAAAAATCCTTAATGAATACTACAGGAAACTTTATTCCCAGAAATATGAAAATCTGAAGGAAATTGATCAATACTTAGAAGCACGTCATCTTCCAAGACTTAGCCAGAATCAAGTGGAAATATTGAACAGGCCCATAACAAATTCTGAAATAGCATCAACCATACAAAACCTCCCTAAGAAGAAAAGCCTGGGACCAGATGGTTTCACATCAGAATTCTATCAAACCTTTAAAGAAGAATTAGGACCTATATTACTCAACCTGTTCCAAAAGGTAGAAAAAGAAGGAAGACTACCCAATATGTTCTATAAAGCAAACATCACCCTGA
>CAUYPK010170853.1:0-13811 GCA_963574355.1 Loris lydekkerianus
CTTTCACCATTAACTAAGATAGACTCTCACTGAATTAAAGATTTAAACTTAAGACATGAAACTATAAAAGTACTAGAAGAGAGTGCAGGGAAAACCCTTGAAGAAATCAGTCTGGGTGAGTATTTTATGAGGAGGACCCCCTGGGCAATTGAAGCAGCTTCAAAAATACACTACTGGGACCTGATCAAACTAAAAAGTTTCTGCACAGCCAAGAACACAGTAAGCAAAGCAAGCAAACAGCCCTCAGAATAGGAGAACATATTTGCAGGTTATGTCTCCGACAAAGGTTTAATAACCATAATCCACGGAGAACTCAAAAGTATAAGCAAGAAAAGAACAAGTGATCCCATTGCAGGCTGGGCAAGGGAATTGAAGAGAAACTTTTCTGAAGAAGACAGGCACGTGGCCTACAGACATATGAAAAAAAATGCTCATCATCTTTAATCATCAAAGTAATGCAAATTAAAACTACTTTGACATAACATCTAACTCCAGTAAGATTAGCCTATATCACAAAATGCCAAGACCGGAGATTTTGGAGTGGATGTGAAGAAAAGGGAACACTTCTACAGTGCTGGTGGGAATGCAAATTAATACATTCATTTTGGAAAGATATATGGAGAACACTCAGAGATCTAAAAATAGATCTGTCATTCAATCCTATAATTCCTCTACTAGGCATATACCCAGAAGACCAAAAATCACATCATAACAAAGATATTTGTACCAGAATGTTTATTGCAGCCCTATTCATAATCACTAAATTATGGAAAAAACCTAAGTCCCCATTGATCCATGAATGGTTTTATAAATTGTGGTATATGTACACCATGGAATATTATGCAGCCTTAAAGAAAGATGGAGACTTTACCTCTTTTATGTTTACGTGGATGGAGCTGAAACATATTCTTCTTAGTAAAGTATCTCTAGAATGGAAGAAAAAATATCCAATGTACTCAGCCCTACTATGAAACTAATTTATAGCTTTCACATGAAAGCTATAACCCAGTTACAGCATAAGAATAGGAGGAAAGGGGAAAGGGAAGGGAGGGAGGGGGAGGTGGGCAGATGGAGAGGGATTGGTGGGATTACATCTGCTGTGCATCTTACATGAAACTTAGTAAACTTAGTAAATATAGAATGTAAATGTCTTAGCACAATAACTAAGAAAATGCTAGGAAGGCTATGTTAACCAGTGTGATGAAAATGTGTCAAATGGTCTATGAAAACTAGTGTATGGTACCTCATGATCACATTAATGTACACAGCTATTATTTAATGAAAAATAAATAAATAAAACTACCACAGTATTTTGCACTAGATAGAAATAAAATCACTGCATCAAGAAAGTAAGGCATATAAGGGAGTATTTACATAAACATGAATTGTTAAAAACAGGAAGAGAGTAAACACAAGGAAATTGTTACTTGAAATGTATTGAATAGCTAGTATTAATGAAATAGAAAAAAAAAAAGATGAAAAAGTACAAAAGTGAAAAAAGAGGAAGCAAAATTTTAGTATTTTAAAGACTAATATAATAGAAAAATATTAGGCAAGATATTTTAAGAGAAAGGGAACAAATTGAGCAATATTGGAATTTAAAAACATTACATACCTAAAGGTATATCAGAAAATTATTTACATAGTAAAGAAACACAAAGTAGTGAATACATTTAAAACTACAATTGCCTGTTTCCTAGAAAGTTATCTTCCTTAAAAGACTTGTAGCATATAACAAATTGTAATGAACTTATAAGAATTTAATTAAATCAACACTTTAAATAGACGTCACAAAATTATTTTGCTAATAAGTTCTATTGAAGGGATTTCTAGTTTTATATCACCTGTAGTAGAGAGTAGGAAAAAAAAATAGAAATAAAAAAAATAAGAGAAATAAGAAATATATAACCCAAGCTTCCTTATGGGAAGGCATGAAAATATCTTAAACTTTTTTTTAAAAAGCATGTAGTTTACTATACCCACAAAAACAATATACAAAAAATAAATGTGAAAAACTTTTGTGGAGAAGTATATGCACCATTGTGTTTCAAAGACAGAAAATAAAGTGGGAAGAGTCAAGCTGGCCAGCTAGAAGCAGCTTTAGTCAGAGGATTCTGTCAAGAGGGAGAGATACTGCACTGAAGTGGACTCAGTGAAGCCAAAAGTGGGGCTCTGAGCACAGAGAGAAGAAAGTTGAGGAACACATTTTCCAAACTGAGTCAAGCATCACGATCAAGAAAGAGTCAAAAACCAACAAAGATCAGGTATGGAACCCAGCACCAAGAGTACTAGAGAATCCTCTCCCAAATGGGAGCTCTGAGCCATGAGCATCCCATTCAGGGAACAAAAGTCTTCTCACTTTACCCCACAGGAGAGTGCCTCTAAGTCCACGTCCTACTTCATCAGTGATGTACCACCACTAAGCATAGATCCCACCTCACCTGACACAAGAGTGACCAAATATTTTCCTGCATTTCATAAAATGATAGAGGCCATCTACAACAATCCCACAGTCAATATCATAGGGAATGGGGTAAATCTAAAAGCTTTTCCACTCAGATCTGGAACTAGACAAGGATGCCCACTGTTACCACTGCTACTAAACATAGTACTGAAAGTCCTAGACATCACAATCAGACAAGAGAGGGAGATTAAGGGTATTCATATGGGGACAGAGTAGGTCCAACTCTTGCTCTTTGCAGATTACATGATTTTATGCCCAGAAATCCCCAAGGACTGAACTACAAAGCTCTTAAAAGTAATCAAGTAATATAGAAACATCTTGGGATATAAAGTTAATACCTACAAATCAGTAGCCTTTCTGTATGCCAACAATAGTCAAGGCAAGAATAAAATCAAAGACACTACTCCTTTTACAGTAGTGCCAAAGAAAATGAAATACCTGGGAATATATGGAACAAAGGATGCGAAAGATCTTTATAAAGAGAACTATGAAACCCTGAAAAAGAAAATAGCAGAAGATGTTAACAATAGACTATACCATGGAAGAATCAACATTGTTAAATGTCATATGACTCTAAGCAATCTATAGATTTAATGCAATCCCCATCAAAGCACCAATATCATACTTTAAATTACTTGAAATGGTAGTACTTTAATTCATACTGAACCAGAAAAATACCCAAATAGCAAATACAATTCTTAGAAATAAAAACAAATCCAGAAGCATCACACTGCCAGATTTTAGGTTATACTACAAGACTATAGTGATCAAAACAGCATGGTACTGGCCCCAAAATAGACACGTAGTTCTGTAAAATAAAATAGAGAATCAAGACATGAACCCAGAAGCATATCATCACTTTATCTTTGATAAGCCTAACAAAAGCATGCATTGGGAAAAAGAATCCTTATTTAACAAACGATGTTGGGAGAACTGGTTAGCCACATATAGAAGACTGAAGCTGGATCCATACTTCTCACCATTGACAAAAAATTGACTTTCACTGCAGAAAAGATTTAAATTTAAGACATGAAACACTAACAATTCAATAAGAGAATGTGAAGAAAACACTTTAAGATATAGGTCTGTGAAAAAAACTTTATAAGGAAGACCTCCCCTGGCAATGGTAGCAACACAAAATTAAATTAATGGGATTTGATCAAGTTAAAAAGCTTTTGCACACTTACAGGTACCACAGTCAAAGCAAACAGCCTTTGGAATGGGAGAAGATTTTTGCATGTTATTAATCTGTTGAGGGCCTGATTATAATCTACAGAGAACTCAGATTAAACAATAAGAAAAGAGCAAACAACTCCCTCTATAAGTGGGCTAGAGACTTGAACAGAAATTTCTCTGATGACAAATGAATGGCCAGCAAACACATGAAAAAATGCTCATCATCTTTAATTATAAAAATGAAAATCAAAACCAGTCTGAGATATCACCTAACTCTAGTAAGATTAACCCACATCACAATGTCCCCAAACTGCAGATGCTGGCTTAGATATGGAGAGAGGGGAACACTCTACACTGCTGGTAGGATTGCAAACTAATACAGCCTTTATGGATAGAAGCAGGGAGAATTATCAAAGTACTAAAAGTTGACCTTTCATTTGATCCCACAATCCTGTAACTAAAGATCTACCCAAAAAAAAAAAAAAAAAAAAAATTATTTTACCACAAAGACATTTGCACCAGGATGTCTATTACAGCTCAATTCAAAATTGCCATGTTGTAGAAGCAACCCAAATGCCCATCAACCCATGAATGGGTGAACAAATTGTGGTGTATGTATACGATGGAATACTACTCAGTCATTACAAAAGATGGAGACTTTACATCTTTTATGGATTTGAAACACATTCTTTTTAGTAAAGTATTGCAAGAATGAAAAAATAAATATCAATATACTCAATACTAATATGAAACTAATATGTAAACAATTACAGGTTCATATGAACAACAAAACACAAATGTTGTCTAGTATGGGGACAGAGGGAAGAAGGAAGGGTGGGAGGGGTGAGGATGATTGGCAGAAGGAGGGAGAGCATTGAGCAGGATCTCACCCAATGGGCACAAAAGGTGGGTGGATACCATGCCCCCTGGATAAGGGGTTCTCTTACAACTGGGACTTTACCTTGGAAGTGAGAACAATGTAATCTAAAAATGTGTACCCTCATATTAATTTGAAATATAAAAAGAAAATTAAATAAGATGATGTAAAAAGAGCTTTGTACAGGAAAAAAGACAGAAAATAAATGGGTATATAGACAAAGTTTTTATGTCAGAGGTCTACATATTACAGACATATTTAATAATTTAATGTAAAGCAATTCTAATACAAACACCAACAAGGTATTTACATGAAAAAGTTAAATGTAAAATTCATATGAGAAAGCATGAGGCTGAGAAAAAAATGATATAATGTGGAAAAGAAGAACTGCGAAGTAAAGGATTAGTTCAGCAGGACTGAGCTGCCCAAACACTGCATATTCTAAAGATCTTCAGTATTAAATCCCAATACCTTTTCGAGCCCTTGGGCTCAAATATACTCTCTGATAGGAGTGTCTTTGTATGTCTGCAGCTTTGAGCCATACCAGATGGTATCCAGGGGTCCTCAAACTACAGCCCACGGGCCACATGAGGCAGTGTGATTGTATTTGTTCCCGTTTGGTTTTTTTACTTCAAAATAAGATCTGTGCGGTGTGCATAGAAATTTGTTCATAGTTTGTTTGTTTGTTTGTTTTAAGCTATAGTCCAGCCCTCCAACAGTCTGAGGGACAGTGATCTGGTCCCCTGTTTGAAAAGTTTGAGGACCCCTGGATAAGCCAACAATGTGATGTATAATAAACACCTGTTTTCCTATGCCCAGGGCTCTGGGCATGTTGTGGCACTTTTCCCTTTGGGAGTGGGGGGCAGCTGACTGGAGAATTGGTAGTTAGGGTCAGCCCTGTGGAGCATAGGAGGACGCTCATATGCACCTTTTCACTTGGTGATTCTAACCTGTATCCTTTCACTGTAATAAACAGTAACTCTGAGTTAACAGTTTGACTATGTCTTGTAAATCCTTTCAAATCCTACACAGAAACCAAAATAGGTGGTCACTTATAAACTAAAATTCTGTCAGAATCTATTAGGAAGATATGGAAAGTAAAACTGTGTGGCAATAGCATAGACAGAGCAAATAGGCTAAAAAGGAGAACAAATCATAAATATGAATACATCAATTAAAGATTAGCAGGTAAGAGGTAAACTACTAAACACATGACCCAGAGACTATATGTTTAGAAAAATAAATGTGAATTTCTGTCAGATAGCATTTATAACATATGTTTAATTAAAAACCTAAATGTGAATAGCAAAATTAAATATACCTTTAGAAGAAGTTGTAAATGATATTTTAATGTTTTTCCATTTACTTATTATTTGCATGTATTTGTGGTGTTTAAGTACAGTTTTGTGATGTTGATACTGGATTGTGGTGAGAGCAGGGTCCTCAGTGCATCCATCACTGGAGCAATGCACATCATACCCACCAAGCAAACTCACATTATCCACCCCCTACCTTCACTCCTATGCCTCCCAGTCTCCACTGTGCCCTACTTCTTATACTACTTCTTGTATACACATTATTTAACTCCCACTTGTAAGTGAGGATATCAATTATTTGTCTTGCTGTTTATACATTGTTTCACCTAAGATAATAGCCTCTAGAGTCATCCATCTTGTCGCAAAAGATGTGATAATAGTATTCCATTGTGTATATATACCCAATTTTCTTTATCCAGTCCTCTATCAATGGACACTGAGGTTGATTTCATATTTTTACTCTTGTGAAAAAGTGTGATAAGCTCTGTGATAAACATGTCGGTACAGGTATCATTTTTATATAATAATTTATTTTCCTTTGCATAGATGTCCAGGAGTGGGATTGCTAGATTGTATGGTAAGTTTTATTCTAAAAGGTTGCATTGATTTACATTCCCAACAGTGTATAATAGTTCTCTTTTCTACCCATATGCATCAGCATCTGTTATTTTTTGTCTTTTAATATAAGCCATTCTAATTGTTATAGGATGACATCTCATTGTGGTTTGAATTTGCATTTGTCTTATGTTTAGTGATTTGGAATTTTTTTTTTTTCACGTCTTTATTCACCACTTGTTTGTCTTCTTTCAAAAATATCTGCTGTTGATTTTTTTTTCTAATTACTCTCCCAGTCTTAGTACTTGTTATTCATCTTTTCAGGAGTTCTATTTATTCCTGCTTCAATCTTTCTTTTCTTCTGTTAACTTTGGTGTTAGTTTGTTCTTGTTTTTCCAGTTCCTTGAGTTGCAAAGTTAGATTTTTAATTTTTTATCTACCTACTTTTTTTTAAATTAAATCATAGCTGTGTACATTGATATGATCATGGGGCATCATACACTAGTTGCACAGACCAGTTGACACATTTACATCACACTGGTTAGCATAGCCTTCCTGGCAATTTCCCAGTTATTATGTTAAGACATTTACATTCCACATTTAGTAAGTTTCACATATACCCTTGTAAGATGCACCACAAGTGTATTCTCACCAATTCCCCTCCCTCCACCCCCCTCCACCTTCCCTCCACCCCTTTCCCCCTTCTCCCTATTCCAATACAAACCTGCAGGAGTAAAGACAGGGCCTGAGGCACAGGTTCTACCTACATTTTGATGTAGGTGTTCAGTGTTATTATTTTCCCTCTTAACACAACATTTTTTGTAACCTGCAGATTTTAGTGTGTTGTGTTTTTGTATCTATGGTTTCAAAAAACATTTTTAATCTCCATCATAATTTCTTTGTTGATCCAGTGATTGCTCATGAGCATGTTGTTTAATTTCCGTATATTTACATAATTTCCAAAGATTCTCTTTGTATTAATTTCTAGTTTTATTCTACTGTAATTTGAGAAAATATTGGACGCAGATTTTATTTTATTTTTTTTCAATTTTTTTAAGACTTGTTTTGTGGACTAACATGTGATCTAACATGGACAATATTCCATCTAATGTTGAAAAGAATGTACCTTCTGTTTTTGTTTAGTGGAATGTTTCATGAATGTTTGTTAAGTCTATTTAGTCTAAAGTTCAATTTGCATCCAATATTTCTTTGTTGATTTTCTTCCTCAATGATATATCTTGGGTTGGGGGTAGGATGTTGAAGTCCTCCTCTTGTTACGGTATTGCTGGCTATCTCTTTCTTTAGGTCTAGTAATATCTGCTTTACCATTACATAATGACCTTTTTTGTCTTTTGTTGCTTATTTTAACTTAAAGTCTGTTTTATCTGATATAAGTTTACTTATTTTTGCTCACTTTTGCTTTCTGTTTGTGTGGAATATCTTTTTACATCCCCTTACATTCAGTCTTCATGTGTCTTTACAGGTGAGGTGAGTTACTTATAAACTGTATAGAGTTGGATCATTGTTTTCTTTTTTTCATTCTACCAATCTATATCTTTTAGGTGGAGTATTTAACCCATTTACGTTCAGTGCTAATATGTGAGGCTTTATTTCTCTCATGTTGATGTTTTCTAGTTATTTTATATATTCTTTATATATATTCTAATATATATTCTTGTTTCATCCTTTTTTTCCTGTCTTTTTGTCATTGTGGTTTGAAGAAATTCTGTCATGTTGCTGTTTGATTTCTTTCTCTTCCTCCTTCATGTTATTGCTGTAGAAGACCTATGAGGTTTATGTTTCCATGGGGTTTTGTGATGGTGAATATTGAGCTTTCATTTCCATGTTTAAGACCTCTTTGAGCATTATCTGTATTTAGTGGTAACAAATTCCATCAGCCTTGGCTTTTCTGGGGAAGACTTTATTTATCCTTCATTTTTGGAGCTTATACTGAGAGAATATAATATTCCTGGCTGGCAGCTTTTGTCTTTCAGCACATTGAAAATACCATCTCTTTCTTTTCTGACCTATAATATTTCTGCTGAAAAGTCTGCTATTAGTCTGATGGGATTTCTTTTATAGATGACTAGATGCTTTTCTTTTCTTCATTTTAAAATTCACTTTGACATTAGATATTCTGAATATAATATAATTTGGTAAAGTCCCTTTTGCAATGTATTTGAATGGGAATTTCAGGGCCTCTTATTTCTGGATATCTAACTCTCTTAATAGAATTGGAAAATTTTCCTCTATTATTTTCTTAAATGGTTTTGCTAAACTTGTGATCTCTCTTTGCCCTCAAGAATAAAGGTAATTCATAAGTTCAGTTGCTTTATGTAGTTCCAGATGTCTTAAAGGATTTGCTCATTCTGTTTTGTCTTTTGTTCTTAATTTTATCTGACTGGATTATTTGAAAAAAAACTTGTATTAAAGTTCTAAATTTTTTTCTTCTGCTTGGTCTAGTCTATTATTACAGTTTTTGAATATTTCATGTTTTACAAAATTAATTTTTCAGTTTCAGAATTTATGGGTGTTTAAATGTGTACTTTTTTGTTAAATTTCTCAGTCACATCCTAAATTGATATTTTTTATTTCTTTGTATTGGTTATCATATTTCTCTGGCATCTCATTGAGCATTTTTAAATAAATATTTTGAATTCTTTATCTAGAACTTAGAGTAATTATTTTTGATTAGGATCTGTTTCTGGACACATGTTGACGTTCCTTAGTGATATCGTATTTTCTTGCTTTTTCATGTTTTCTATGACCTTCTATTCATATCTGTTCATCAGATGTAGCAGTCACTTCTCCAAATTTTTTGAAATTAGTTTTATAATGAAGCATTGCTTCCCAAAGATGTATACACATTGCTTACTGTGCAGGACACTTAGGCTTTGATTTTGAATCTATGTGGTAGTATAATCTTTATATAATTTCTCTGGCAATAAACAGGGCCCATGATAGGCCTGATTTCCTCTGTGGTTTAGGGCATGGTTGTTAGTTGTGGTGATGCTTTTCTGTAGACTTGGATGCCAACTGAACCAGTCTTCAGGTCCCAGCATTTGTTCCAGTAGGCTAAGCATGACTGTTTCAAAGCCCCAGGGCAGCTTCTAGTATCACTGGAGTTAGTGGCTCCTGAAGGGCCAATTCTTTGGCTTCTAGGTGGCTTGTTTATAGTTTATATGATTTACATATTTAATTAAAATATAAAATAAATGTATGATTATAAATTATTTTTATATATTTCCTTTTTATAATCATACATTTATTTTTATTATAAATTATTTTTATATATTTCCTTTTTATAATCATACATTTATTTTTATTATAAATTATTTTTATATATTTCCTTTTTATAATCATACATTAATTTTATATTTTAATTAAATATGTAAATCATATAAACTATAAACAAGCCACCTAGAAGCCAAAGAATTGACCCTTCAGGAGCCACTAACTCCAGTGGCTTAATTCTAAAAGAATTAAGTCACAAATAATCATATAACAAATATAAGGATGAAAAGAAGATATTACTATAGATCATAGAGTACTTTGAACATAAATGGTATGGTCTCAATCTTTTTTAAGGCTGCATAGTATTCCATGGTATACATATACCACAATTTATTAATCCATTTTTGGGTCAATGGGCACTTGGGCTTCTTCCAAGACTTGGCAATTATGAGAAAAGGGAGGGGGGTGCGCTCCGCGGGGGAGAGTTAATGGTGGGACCACACCTATAAAGCATATTGCAAGGGTACAAGTCAAATCTATCAAGTGTTGAGCACAAATGTCTTAACACTGTGATTAAGTAAATGAGGTGAAAGCTATGTTAATTTGAAGGATGTAAGCACTCCAATTTGTACAAATAAGACATTTAATCCCACAAATGCATAAATGTATTCATGATCTATGTATATGTGACTTAATAAAATAAAACAAATAAAATGTCAAAAAAGAAAATAAATGGTATGTATTAGAGAAATATTCACGTCAAAATTGCTGAAAAATAAAATTTCAGAAAATAAGATTTAGTAGGTCAGGCATGGTGGCTCATATCTGCAATACTAGTACTCTGGGAAGCCAAGCTGAATTGATTTCCTGAGTTCACAGGTTTAAGAGCAGCCTGAGCCAGAGCAAGACCCCCATTTTTAAAAATAGGTGGAAATTGTGGTGGGCACCTGTAGCCCCAGCTATTTGGGAGGCTGAGTAAAGAGAATCACTCAAACCCAAGAGTTTCAGGTTGCTGTGAGCTATGATGCCCTGACACTCTAGCTAGGGTGACAAAGTGAGACTCTGTCTCAAAAAAAAAAAAAGAATATTTATTAAAATTAATTCAAAAGTAAATATTCATCCATAAATCAAAATTCATGGCCCTATAATAACAATGAAATTGAATCTCTAATTAAATAATTCACCACAAAGTTACACCATATCATTGACAAATTTTACCAAATATTTGATTAAGAAATAACATATTACACAAACTCTTCCAAAGAACAGAAAAAAATTGCCAATTTATTTTATGAAGCAAAGATAATCTTGGCATAAAATTTTAAAAAGAGTATCTAAAGAGTGAACATTACTCTTATCTGAAGTACTAAATGATACTTCAATATCATTTAAACATAACTCAAGTAAAAGCATTGAAAAACAAAATCAATATGCATAAAGGAAAATACATAAGTTCACGTTGAGGTCCTTCAGTCACACAAGATGAGGTTCACATTTGAAAATCAATTAACACAATTTATCATGTTAAGAGAAAAACTTTCAAAATTTTGAACTATCAAGTTATGATTTTTAAAAAGCTTATCAATAATTTATAAGTGGGAAAGAACTTTTTAAACTGATGAAAGCATTTTTACATTTAATTGAAAGTCTCCTCTGAAATTAGAAATTAAAGACAGGATGTCCATTATTACCACTATTATTCAACATTATACTGCAGGTCTTAGTGTGTACACTTAGGCCAGAGATACCCATTAAAGCTCAGATTATCTAGAAGTATGAGAATAAAGAAAATGCTCAGAAAACAAAAGAATGAAGCATGCCAAAGACACACAGATGCTATCCTGAAAGAAAATAACTAGCACAGTGATGGCTTACATCCCAAATTATAAGATAAATATGCATTTATCTACAGTCTATGTAAGCAAATGAAGGTGTAGGGGCAAATCTCGATAGAAGAATTCCAGATAATATGAATGGATTACTGTCTTCTCTAGGAAGCGGACTTTGGTACACATCACCAGCATTCATTTTGAGTTTGGACGGGACTTAGTGATTCACATCCAAAGAATAGAGTATTGAAAGGAGAAATAGTAACTTCATGAAAAGTTACTTTAACAAATGCTACTTTATTTTATTTTTTTCCATCAACTAGATGTATATACACTTTATTCTTTTTTTATTAATATTAAATCATAGCTGTGTACATTAATGTGATTATGGGGCACCATACACTGATTTTATAAGCAGTTTGACAGATTTTCATCACACTGGTTAACATAGCCTTCGTGGCATTTTCTTAGTTATAGTATTAAGACAATTAGATTCTACATTTACTAAGTTTTACATGTACCATTGTAAGATGCACCGCAGGTGTAATCCCTCCAATAACCCTCCCTCTGCCCATACAACCGCTTTCCTCCCCACTCTCTCCCCCTCCCCATATTCTTAGGTTATAACTGGGTTATAGCTTTCATATGAAAGCCATAAATTACTTTCATAGTAGGGCTGAGTACATTGGATACTTTTCTTCCATTCTTGAGATAGCTTACTAAGAAGAATATGTTCCAGCTCCATCCATGTAGACATGAAAGAGGTAGTCTCCATCTTTCTTTAAGGCTGCATAATATTCTATGGTGTACATATACCACAATTTATTAATCCATTCATGGATTGATGGGCGCTTGGTCTTTTTCTATGACTTAGCAATTGTGAATTGGGCTGCAATAAACATTCTTGTACAAATATATTTATTATAATGTGATTTTTGGTCTGCTGGACATATACCTAGTAGAGGAATTATAGGATTGAATGGCAGATCTATCTTTAGATCTCTAAGTGTTTTCCAAACATCTTTCCAAAAGGAATGTATTAATTTGCATTCCCACCAGCAGTGTAGAAGTGTTCCCTTTTCTCCACATCCACACTAACATCTCTGGTCTTGGGATTTTTTGAAATGGACTAATCTTACTAGAGTTAGATGATATCTCAAAGTAGTTTTGATTTGCATTTCTCTGAAGATTAAAGATGATGAGCATTTCTTCATATGTCTGTAGGCTGTGCACCTGTCTTCTTCAGAGAAGTTTCTCTTCAAGTTCCTTGCCCAGCCTTTGATGAAATCCCTTGTTCTTTTCTTGCTAATGCGTTTGAGTTCTCTGTGGATTCTGGTTATTAAACCTTTCTTGGAGACATAACCTGAAAATATCTTCTCCCATTCTGAGGGCTGTCTGCTTGCTTTACTTACTGTGTTCTTGGCTGTGCAGAAGCTTTTTAGTTTGATCAGGTCCCAGTAGTGTATTTTTGATGCTGCTTCAATTGCCTGGGGGTTCCTCCTCATAAAATATTCACCCAGACCTATTTCTTCAAGGGTTTTCCCTGCACTCTCTTCTACAATTTTATAGTTTCATATCTTAAGTTTAAATCTTTAATCCAGTGAGAGTTTATCTTATTTAATGGTGAAAGGTGTGGGTTCAATTTCACCCACCACCATTTGTTAAATAGGGAATCTTTCCCCACTGGATGTTTTTAATTGGATTGTCAAAAATCAAATAATGGTAAGTAGCTGTGTTCATCTCTCGGTTCTCTATTCTGTTCCAGACATCTACTTCTCTGTTTTTGTGCCAGTACCATGCTGCTTTGATCACTATTGTTTTATAGTATAGTCTGAGGTCTGGTAGCGTGATTCCTCCTGCTTTGTTTTTATTTTATTTTTTATTTTTTTTTTATTGAATCATAGCTGTGTACATTGAGATGATCATGGGGCATCATACACAAGCTTCATAGACTGTTTGACACATTTTCATCACACTGGTTAACATAGCCTTTCTGGCGTTTTTTTAGTTATTGTGCTAAGACATTTACCTTCCCCATTTACTAAGTTTCACGTATACCCTTGTTAGATGCACCGCAGGTATAATCCCAACTATTCCCCACCTACCCCCTCCTTCCCCTTCCTTTCCCCCTTCCCCCTATTCTTAGGTTGTAACTGGGTTATAGCTTTCATATAAAAGCCATAAATTAGGGGGATGAGACACGATAGCGGACTGAAGCCAGCTTTCCACAGAGGCTCCCGTCCAGAAGGAGAGTTAAAAGATGGAAATTTAGTAAGTAACCTGGAGGATTCGAGCTGTACCAAGAGAGAAGGTTGAAGAACACACATCAACACCACTGAGGTGAGCTGAGACCACAAGGA